>JAWWML010002167.1:0-52162 GCA_035047165.1 Ormyrus rosae
ATACCTATTTTATACGTAAAATTTTTGAAAATACCTTATAAATAGATATTTAATGTTTTCCATCTCTACCAGGGTATAGTTAGTTTAATTAAAATTATAAAAATTTATCAAAAGATTATTCCAATCAATTATTTCAATTTTAATATTCCCAAAATAATTAATAACAGCTTTGTAAAAGTTAATCGTGCAGAATTCAGGTCGTTATCGTCACTGAATCTACAGATATTCTATTATTTCAATCGCACGAAGTGAGCACATTCAGTGTTTTGGACACATTCTTATCTTCCAGAGAAAACATTTGGAACAATTAAGGGTTTACTCCAAGATTTTTTTTCCATTGAAATATATAGCATTAATTAAAATTTTTTAGAAAATGTGCGCAAAGGAAACGCATTTTTGAAATGCAACCGTGAAAAGATGACCTAAATTACTGGCCTGCTTACGTGCCGGTAAAAAAGATTCTTTAATAAAAAAAAAAAAAAAAGAATCCTCTTCGCATTGAAAACGATGCTTAAAATATTTACTATATCCAAAAGTGCCGTTTGTAGCGCAACAAATAAATCGATAGTCATAAATTTGCCCGATGTTTATTGTACAAACGAATAAACCATCAACGCTTTCAACTAAACTCGAACCTTGCATTCGCGCGATCGTTTATACTCTCCGCTAAATAATTCAACGAGTCGACGCGTAAACCGAAATTCCCCAACGTATTCCCTAATCGTAAATGCGCGCGATTTTACGTCGGTTAAAAGAGGCGTTTCGTTATCGAGCACACTTTCCCTTTCTCTCCCGGGAAAAGGGAGCCGTCGTCATTTTCCAGAAGTTGCGCAACGTCCAATGCCTGCTGCGCGGTGTGCGGAGTTTCGTTCCTACTCCGCCGAACTCTCCTCGCGAGAGGGCTTTTATGGATTGGCGCCGCGCCGCGAAATTATGTATTTTGCCGAAGAAAACACGGGGGACTTTTCGCGCCGAACGAATTCGCTACGGTCGGATTGAATGAGGCGTTAAAATTTTTATGCAAATTGGGTTCTTTATAAATCAAGAGCGGAGGAAACGCCGGTTAAATGTGCGCGAAAGATTCTCGCGAACAATCAGCTCGAGATATTTAAAATAATAATGCGAAAAGCTTTGATTCATTATAACGGCGGAGAAACTTTTCACTTCCCTCGCTAATTACTTCGATGCCGCACTAATTCCGTCGGCGCGAATTATTTAAAACTAAGAATATAAACTCAGTTAATTTAAACAAGAAATTTTTCCCTCGGAATATATACGTTCCCGCGTAAATATTCCAATTTAATATCCGGATCAAAATTCTCCGGGTTGAAAAAAGTTGGGTAGCAAAGGGGGGGGGGGGCTACTCGGAAAATACTGCCTCGCGCAGTTAATGAATTTCCGAGGCTTGTGAAAAAAAAAAAAACGAAGAGGGTGAAGGAGCAGTAGTAGTATACCGCATGTCGACCGGCGGGGATACCTTCATTCTAGTTAACTCGCGAGATGCGGCTCCTTCGGAATTTTTACGCCGAGTAAAATCGCGCGACTGCAAAAAAAAAAGGGGGGAAGGTTCGAAGGGAGCTTAACAGCCAAGCAGCGAACACGTCGCATTCTGCGCGAGCTTACCCTCCGTCGGGCCTTGAAACTTGTCTTGCCTGCACACTTGCCTCGTTTGTCGGTAATTAAAAGAGACTTTGGAAAAGACAGAATAAATAATAAATTCGCTCCAGTTGAAAGAAGAGGCAATCCCGCTTTACCGCTCTTCGCAACGCAACAAAATCTCGGCCGCTAAAAGATTTGACTCGCTGCGATGGACCTCGACTCATCCTTCGCCATCCAGCAGCTTGTTGCGAGTAAATCCGGCGGCGGGGGGGAAGGTGAGCGAGCATAAAAGACGAGCTTACCTCGCAATCTCCGCGCGGCCGAACGATTTCTTTTATTCCGCAGCAGAAGTCCGCGCTCTCGCTTCTAATTTCGAGATTCCAATTTTCATGGAATCCTTTTCTCGATCCCGATCGAGGCTATCGCTCGAGGGAGCACGCCGGGGGGGGGGCGAAGAAGAAGGGGAAGGGAGGGGGGAGGAGGGGGTTCGACTACTATTGCTGCCCGGCGATTATTCACGCTCTGAGTAAAAGTAGCCGGGACTTTGAATTAAAATATTCTCTCCCGACGACCATCCCCGGAGAGACGGATTTCCCGAAGTACTCGGGGAAATTGCGGGAAGTGTCGAGAGAGAGAGAGAGAGAGAGAGAGAGAGCCAAGCGAGAGCGACGATTCGACGAGACCTACTGGAAGACGGAGTCGAATTAATACAAACAACAAGTAATCCCGGACTTTTCTCTTTTCTACGGGGTGGATCAGCGTTATTTAATTAGTGTCTTATGTATCGAATACTGATGCGTGCTATCTCCGCGAATTCAAACAATTCAGCTGCTCGTATTGATTGCTCTTATTCTATTGTATAGCTTCTCCTTTCTTTAAGAGACTTCCACGGTACTTCAACACTTGTTTCAATTATAGATACAGCATTTTCGCGTCCGATAATTAAATAAATTAAATAATTCAATATGGTATGAATAATACGAAAAGTAGCATTAAACGACAAACTCATTTATCAGTGACTATTGAACCGAGTATTTTCCTAATAATCATACATTTGAAACGGCACTGTTTTCGAAATATAAATACTATAGAATCTTCAAACCAGGCTCAAGCCTTCCATTTCCGCAAAACGAACCTCGCGCGCGCATTCATATTGTCTTCCTTTTATTCATCAGAAACTCCGTGAAATCCCGCTTCTCCCCCTCCGGCATTCACCTGAAAAGAGAAATATAAACCGCGCACGCGATTATTCACGGTCGTATGCAGCGGCCCATACAAACGAACCCCTAATAAATCCCAATTTCGAACAAGGCCGCCAGGAGGCAAGAGGGAGAGAGGGAGGGGCTTTATATACAGGTATAAAGTCGAGCCCGACGACTTATCCGCACCAATAAAGAAACACGAGTCCACTCGAGAAAACCCGAATCGACGCTGCGTCCCCTTTCAGCCAAGACACGTCCGCGGCAAAGGGCTTTACGTATCAAAGAAGTAAATCCCGATTGAGTTGCAGGCCTTGGGGGAAGGACCGACGAATGGCCGAGGCGAAAGCAACGACGTCAGGCGCATTAATGCGTGTCCCTGCATGATTTTTACATGGATTTTGCGGTCTGGAATATTCGACGTCGAAGCTGGCGCGGCGTTAAAAAGGTTGGGAGGTGTGCGTGGGTTGGTACTCTCGTTCTGGTCAATTAGCCGAAAGAGTAATTACTGTTATGACAATTAGCAGGCGTTTATTTAAATAGATTAATTAGGTCGCTAATTGGGTATTCAGATCATCGAATATGTAACAATATAGCAACCTATATAGATCATCAACATAAATTACTATCCGTGGTTCGTGGTTGTGTTGATGTCCGGAGGGTAGCCAAGTTTACATCATTAGTCTTTACTCGGAGCTAAAACCGATCATTTGAATCCCATTACATACCTTTTTTCTATGATTGATAAGGACGAAAGTAGCTGGATCTTTTTAAAGGGTAATCTGGGAGAAGCAGTTTTTTTTTTTTTTTTTGTAAATTATCCGCTTCTACTGTCGTTAGTGGAGATAAAAAAAAAAAAAAATGTTCGTCCCCATAAAATTCCAACGTCATCTCTAGCGCTATTTAATTCGAAAATTCGAAAAAGCTCCGTAAATCACTCATAATTTTCGCGAACGTCACAGTGCACTGTAAAATACGGTCGATTTAATGCGAAATAGCTCAAAAGACAAAATAAGAGAGCAGTCTGGGGGAAAGAGAGAAGAGGGAGTTTGGTAGTCGTTTGGAGGGGGGGGGGGGGTCTGTGGTTGCCAAGCGACACTCTTGGTGAAAGGACGAAAGACGGAAGTGATCCTGACCGAGGCAGACAGCAACCCGGTACCTTGTGGACCGACATTTCTGAATACATGCGGTGAAAAGGGGAAGAGAGCCGGCGGAAGAGCCCTTTATTACAACTGTCCGTCCTGATTTCTTTGTACGTGTTTTGCCGATTTGCTCATTTCCGGTCGAGCCTTTTAGCTCTGGAAAATTAGCTGGGGACTATTCACTTTTCTGGGCTATTCATAAGGTCCGTAAATGTTTGTTATTTAAATTCTAAATTTCTTTTGTCGTCGTCGATTAAGCAAAATTATTAATGTATTTTGTTTTATAGAGCAGTTCCAACATTCTTTTGGAATATACAAGTGTGAATGAAGCCAAGTTTAATTGTTACGTATTAAATTAACAATAAATGTACGCTAAAAAAACGAAAACTTATCGTAAATCTTTGTTTTCCTGTACAACTTTTCAACAAATAAAGATTTTTTAATCATTTTTTAATCAATAGCTCTTGATCTCGCTTATCAAATGAGATGACTCTGAATTTTTCATATTATAAAGTGAGATGACATTGATTATTCTCTGACTTCCTTCACATTTTCACATCAGAAGACATGCCTAAAAATTCCAAAAAAATCCACGACCCAAACACGTGACTCTCTCCTCCCAAAACATTGTAATTAGCTAATAGACATTCTAGAGCATTTGACAGCCGTACATTCGCATCGCGAAATATTGCGGGCAGGTTCTGTCGACAGCAGCCGGCAGTCGTATTAATTCGTCGAGGGAATCGTTTCCTCCCCCCGCCGCGAAAATGCTAAAAGCACTACGCGTGCCGAACGAGCCCGCATTAAGCATGTGCGTGCAATTAGCTCTCGGTGCGCTCCAGTTCTTCCCGCACGCGCACGCATCCACCTCCCCTAGCCGGGTGGGGACCGAGAGAACGAGGGAATCGGAAGCTTTAAAGCTCGGCCCCGGAATTCTTATCCCACGAGGTAGCGAAACAATCTCGTGGCTGTGGCGAGAGCCGCTTTGCGAGATAAGTTCGCTGGAAACGCCTCGATTGCCTTGCGTTGAGAAAAAAAAAATCCAAGTCGAAATTTTATGCGCTTCCTCGGCTCTCCGCGTTGGAATGTTATTAGTTTCGAGGTGAAGTTGTGAATTCGTTTTAAGAGGTTATTAGAAAAATTTAGGTAATGCAATTGGTATTTTGGGCACGGAAACTAAAACGTATGCATTGAAATTTTTGGAGAAACTATTTTCACGCATAAGCATTAGTCGATTATTCATTTGAAAGCACTTCGCGGATTGAATTATTAAATCGACTTTAATCAATCGAAAATTCATCGAAATCAAGATATTCTTCGATCCGGCGCTGAAAAATTGACAAGGGACCTTATTTTGGCACGGCAATTTTTAATCAACATTTAATTTTCTCAGTCTGCCAGTTGGATTAACAGAGGGAAAGAGACAAATGGCAGTAGAGATCGAAAAAAAGCCGAAAGAGAGAGAGAGAGCGGCGCTAAATTTACCTTAGGACAAAATTGTAAGAAATTGATTTTCCCGCGACCGCATACTCAGCCCTCTCTCTTTCGGCACGGCGCCTCAATTTACCATCATTAAAGTCCCGACACTAACACGTGCATCACCCCGGCACATGCACGAGGCGAGAGACGGGGGTGGCGGGAGAGGGGGAGGCAAATTGGATCAACTGATCCAGTCTGACGATATGAACGCTGCGCTTACTCTTTCTCCGCTTCCCTCTTTTTCCATGTCCACCCTCCCGCGACGTTTTCGCTCCCTTATTTGCTCGTCTCTACCTTTGCTTTTCTTCAGCGAGACAGAGCCATCTCCACCCTTATGGCTTCGCTCTCTTTTCGCCTTTTCCTTTCCTTTTTCACCGCGTCGGTATTCTCTCCTCTTCTCTTTTTTTTTCCTTTTTCGTATTCCCGTGTAAGAGGTATTTTTTTTTTGTTAGATTAGAGATAAAAGTCCTTCCTTTGTTTGGGAACGATAGGATCACTGATTTTTCCTAAGTATTTTATACATAGATTTGAGAGACTAATGAGAACTGCTTAAGAATGTAGTTTTAAGTGAAAGTGAATAAGGTGGTGATTAATTCAACAGACTGAATTTTAATAGTTTGATTACATACTTTTTATTTATTTATTATTTATATATCTATAAAAAAATCACAATTTCTTTACCATTGATTCATTGCAGATGAATTATAAATTCCATCTAGCCTCTTGACTTATACTTTTTTTTGTAATTTCACATTTATCTTTCAAGCTTATACACTTTTTTTAATTAGCACAAGGTGTGAGTTCATTAAGTAGCAAGTCGATCGACAGTAGTTAGTGTGAGACGGTAGTGATGAAATTAAATTAAAATAAAACGAAGAAGAAGGAAGGGAACAGGGATAATGCGCGCATTATATTATCAAATTGGTTTTATTGTAAAGCGCCAAAGTCCGCGACCGTTCTTAATTTCCCGAGTGGAGAACATTATTTTCCTAATTAATTTTCTAGGAACTCTCGTTACCTACGTTCCTGGGACAGGAAATAATTGTGTCGCTCTTGCACAGTGGGTGATGCACAAACGTCAGAGTGGAGATTGTCGTGAATATCTAAACCGCATTAACGTGCCTTGTCCTAATGATAAATAGCGCGTTGGCCCCTATAGAACTAACGTACATTTATACACGTCATATACGAAAATGCAAGAGTTATGTTCCAAACAAACGTCCGTCCTGTTTCGAATATCCTCTTGCCAAGGCTTCCTTGTTCTTCCTTTTGGTAAAAAGTCGCACGTAACTCATAGCGCGTAAAAAGAAGTCAAGTATGACGGACACGAAGCTTAAGCCGCTTCAATTTTTAATCAAAAAATTTTATCCTCCAAATTTGCAAACTACTTCTTTCATTAAATATTTTTTTTTTTTCATCGAAAGTTTATTTCCGCGCCAGAATTTAACGCACTTTCTCGGGCGATAATGAAAAAAATTCCCTTAATGCAACACGAGATACATTCGTACGGCACAGAATGCATTAATTTCGAGGCTCGCATAAACTATTCATGCCGCGACGAGCGATAAAGCATTAAAATCATAAAAGTCTCGGCGACATTAATAACGCTTCAGCTAAAAAAAAAAAAAGAGTGACATAAATCTATTTCAATGGCATTATTTATCTCTTTAAAAGTAAAAAAAAAAGCGCATCGCCCCGGCGTATATACGCCGGGAGAATTGCAATTTTTCTCGACGCGAAACGCGAACCATCATTTGTCATCCGAGAAAGGGAATCTCCAGCTCTCGCCGAGGGAGGGGGGAGAAGGGGCGCCGAACAACACAAAGCAAACATCTCCATGGTCCTCGCCGCCGATCGCTTTGAGCCGGCGGTCTCTCCTTCTCTCTTCATCTCTCTTGATTTCTCCCGACAACAATGACGCTCATTGTTTCGTTATTAAGCGCCCCGAGCCGCTTTTCCGCGGTGTACAAGAGAGAGAGAAAGAGAACCAATGAGGCCGCGATCGGCGCGCTTCTACTTCACTCTCGGTCTATCCTCCTTTTTCAGATACTACCTTGCTATCCGGCTTAGTACCCTCTCCTCTTCACCCCCTTCTTTTCTATTGCTTTTATTCTTGATCCCTTTCTGCCGGCCAATCATTTTGCCGTATCGCTTTAAAATTTCCGAACGAGGAAATTATGATCGTCGATCAATTTTGAGTATTGCCCTTAAAATTTTTGAAAACCTCGACATCGTGCAGTATTACCCGCAGTCAAGTCTCTCGCGGCAATTGACGAAATTTGCATTTTGATGTCTCTAATAAACTATAACGGCTCCGTCGAACCGCGCACGCGCCTCAAAACTCGGTAAACATTCAGCTGCACACTTTACCGACACATCTAATTGCTTCCACGTACGTCCGCGTTCAAATATTAGTTCGTCCGGCGGCTAGCCTGCCGAGAGAGAGAGAGAGGCGCACTTTAATCGCTGCCTCTAACTCCGGCCCGAACTCTGCGGACGTCTCTCTCATTTTGCATCCCTCTGAGCCGGCGGTACTCTCGCAATTACATCAATGGCGATTCAGTTTATTACAATAGTCACCGGCAATAATAAATCACTCGACGCCAGGGACCCTTATCTCCACAACAATGTACGACAGAACTATTACTCGTCACTCTCTCCCTGTTTACGTTCCGGCCGCTGGACGAGCCGAGCCGCCGCTGGTTCTCAAACGCGTCGCGACGCCGAGAGAGAGAGAGAGAGAGAGCGAGAGAGAGACGAACGTCCGACGGCCAGGAACGCCGGGAAACAAGCAGCGTTCAAATCTAGCGCATAATGGCCATTGGAGATCGTTTATCACGAGCCGCGCAGATTGTAGGCTGCTGCCTGCGCGATATCGGCGGCGCCCCGAGAGCCTGGGAGAGAGAGCGCCTAGGCTTTTAATGGCCAGAGTTGCCCGAGCAAAACGTCGATCGGATACCGTCTAGGAGAGCCTTTTCCGTTACCTTGTTTCAGTGCGCCGGCCGACCGAGAAAGAATTGCCGCCGGCTGATATATACGACGCCGTTTCGTTCATTCGACGGGTAACTGTTTTGAGAGGATTGATCGCCGCCGCGCTTTACGTATATACTTCCGCGGGATAAAATTCCGGATTTTCCCTGGATTAGCAAAAGATTTTGGGCGAATTAGCGTAATAGATTAGGAAATGGAACGAAAATATTTTTGAATTCTGATATTTTTGGTGCTCTCACGTCAAAACCGAGTTAATCCAAATATTTATTTTAGACATACTCAATTTTGCTTATCCAATCAATACTGAATCAGTTTATCAAGCTTGCAAGCTCGAAGTGCATTCGGTTTTTCACAAAGATCGCAAAGATTCATTCGATCAAGTCGACTAATTAACTAATAAAGCCATTCCAAGAAGCCCATCTGACAACTTTGTTTACAACTAACTGCGCTCGGGTCTTCTTCCAGCGTCCCAGTCCAAAGCCGCTAATGAAATCCATGATATTTTCCCGGATAACAAACCGGCTGCTCCTTCCCCCCAACGAAATTCCAGCGCCGCCGAAGCTGTTCATCATCAGCCGCCGCGTCGCTGCGGTCCGTTCTTGCGGACGCGAGCCGAACTGGCAAGTGCGGGAGAGGGCTAAGACGGGCCCTGGTAATTGGGAAGCGACCAAAGATCGTCACCGCCGCCGCTCCGTTGTGCTCCGTCTCTCGGAATGCCGACTGTTCCACTTCCGCCTCCACCTCCTCCCTCTCCGGTCTCTCTTTTGCAAATTCGGAGCGGCGAAAACTTCTTTAGCCGTTAACTCGGGCTAATTAGATATCTCTTTGTGACTTTGCTCTCTCTCTCTCCGTCTCTCTCACTTTATCTCTTGCTCTTACACTTGAACTAGGATAATGAATTTGTTCAAGTGCTTGTCTGATGTTAAGCATCGCTTTTAACAATCTTTTGAATGCCGAGGCGAAAAGGATGGAATGTCGTTGCTTTTGTAAGCACAGTTAATTATCACGTTTAAAGTAAATACGAGATTCTCGTAAAAAATTAAAGGTAGAAAATAATATTACGTTTAACTGCCGGGATATTCGAAATATTCTTTAACGTCAATTAACTCTCCATTTCAAATGCATTATTTTTTTTTATTCGTCGTTCGTTATTTCCATTTGCTTGAAATCGTCCGAAAATGTTTAATTAACAATATTGAATAAACGCGCTGCATTTGTCAGTTCTCATTTTGAATATTGAATTTTCATTAACCAATCAGGGCATATTATTTGCCAAACAAATAAACAAAACAGACCCTTCAATTTCGTTTCCGAAGCAAAATCTAACAATAGCATCCACTGCTAATCCAACGTCACTTTTTGCCATAAATTACACCCGTCGACTAAAATAAAAATAAAAAAAAAGCTAGACACGTACAATAATAGGATTGGCAAGCACGCGACTTTAGGATGCAGCATTGTTCTTGCCCATCTTGTCATCCACTCGTGTATCGCCGGTCAAAGCGGAAGGAAGCACTCGGCAGTCCTCCTCCACCGGAAGGGTCTAAAAAAAGAGCATCTCCCCGCTGGGGCGTCCTACCCCCGTCGAAATTCGGCGAGCGTGTATTTTTCATCGATGCTTATGGATGCTTTTTCGAACTGGCACACGGCGATGCCCGCGGAGCCGCGGCTCCGCTCGCGGAATCGATTGCGCCGCTCGGCCAAGCGGAAACAAAATGCTGGCATGTTGCGCGTACATGCGCCCCGCTGGATTCTGGATAATGAAAAATATACTTGCCGGATAGTGGAGAGAGAGAGAGAGAGAGAAAGCGGAGAGTGGTTTTCTTCGTTTGCCGAGTGCCGAGTCTCCGAGTTACTTTCGGGCTCGAATTTCGCGTTCGTGCAGGCTTCGTCGAAATTATCTTTTGAATTGTTCAATTTTTCGAAAAACTCTATTATTATCCGCTTTGAACTTCGTTACAGGCGCTCTCGTGCATTATCGAAAGCACTCTCATTTCGCACTATCAATAACGTAATTTTAGGCGGCGAAGCTAAGATGCATTGATGCAAGAGACTAATGATAATGCACCTTGACCCTTTGATCTGAATCTGCACTACCAATCACTTTAGCAGGGGGAATCACTTTCACAATGCAATTATCTCCCGCTATTAGGAATTGACTATTGGATGCTAGCTAGTGTAGCTTTTAGGTACAATAGATTGAAATCAATTGCATTGATATATTTTGAAAGGTCGTCAATGTAAACTTAATCGTTAATTACAATAGTTTATTAATTTATAATTATCTTGTTATGATTGTAATAATACTTTTGATTTAAAAATTCAATGTATTACAGTTAATATCTACTCAATTTTAAAAAGAATACGTAACTAAAGCATATTTCCAAATTTGCACTCATAGGAGTGCACAATAAGAGGGCTAATTAAGAGATGTCGTTCTTTTTCTAATAAAGCTCGAAATTCCTTTTTTATACTTTTTGACTTGATAAAGAAATTGCCTAATTTGTAACATCCAGAAAAATTAAATGTTCGACTCATTTTTCATCTTCTCTTAACGCGTTCACTATCAAAAGGCGAATTATTCTACTTAACAGAAAGCTAAACAGATTTGACAAAACCACAGTAAGAGTATGTCTCTAACAATAACTATATTAAAAAAACCTTTTGCTAAATTGTTGAATATTTCTGATATACTTCTAACAAAGTGTTTCACGTAACTGTACAATCCTAAATATTCAAGCGTAATTGCGTTTGAAGTGAATCTAACGGACATTCAGTTAATAAACACCCCAAAAACGACTTTCCAAAATAAAGATCATTTTCTCTTATTTGCATTATCCACTCTCTCCGGCCACTCCCTCTATTCTCGAAAACTTATCGCGAATGTGGGTGAGCCCCCGGCCTCACGGTACTCTAAACCCAGATTAGCACTTGCCAGAAAGCAGAAGCCCATCGGTATCGCAACACTCGGTTAACAGTATGCGCAACAACGGGGGAGCGCGCAGCTCTCGCATCCGCAGCTCCGCGGCGGGGCTTTTAACATTCATCTGTTTATTCCGGGGCGATCGTTAAGACGGAGCCGGCAGGGGAGGGGGGGGGGGCAGAGAACATCGGAGAGGTTTAATCGCCCCGACATACTGGGGGCGCAAGAAAGCACCATTTCGAACTATGCGGCGCGCCTTCAATCCCTCGACATTTGCATCGCCAGACATCTGTTGGTAATGTCGACGCGAATATGCGCGAATTCTGCCGTCCGCGATAGCTAATGTCCATTATTCGCAGACGTCTCGCATGTAAGCCGCTCCTCTCTCTCTCTCTCTCTCTCTGCCTCGCTGGGAGATCCAATCTCCGGGCCAGCTTTCACGTTGGCTCTCGCAACATTCGCCTTGCGGACTATTGCGATGCTGCGCTTGTAGCTCCGGGGCAAAAGCCGCGGGACGTGCGGCCACTCCTTGATCGATCATGCCCGCGACCGAGCCAGTTATACCCGGTATGTACAGTCCGTGTGTGTACTCTGCCGGAATGCATTTCTTATCCGCCAGACGCGTTAAGATGCAATCGAGAGTTGAGCTGCTGCGATTAGCCGATGACGAACCCTTTCCGCGCTGCTTCGTTCTTTTCAGGAGAGAAATGCTGTGCAGTGTGGCATGTGGAATATCGTTTGTTTTAAAATATGTTTACTAAATTTTGTAGCAATTGCTGTTATGGCGATCGAATTATGCGAGGAAATTTTAAACAATCCGTTAGCATTTTTTACTATTGCTTTCTCATAGAGAAATTTTGGATTGGCGAAATTTTTCGAGTCTCATATTTTGACGTAGAAGCACATTTTTAGGTTCAGAAAATTCAAAAAAGTAGTTTTTAAAGAATGTCCGGATGTATGTATGTATGTACGTATGTATGTAGCTCCCCCTTAACTAGTTTTAAACGACGCCGTGGATTCGCTTCAAATTTCGCGCACAAGATTCATTTCATTTTTGTGGGGGGGGGGGGGGGGGGCTAGAAAAGTTCAAGCGCTTCTATGGATTAATTTTTGTTTTATCGTCAATTTTCGAGTTTTGAAAAATTTAATTTTTTAAAAATTTCAATGATAATAGGATTGAGATATTTCAAGCGAATAAAATCGGTTGACAGCGTTTTTATCATTATAAATTGACTAGTTGGAGAAAACACACCGCTGGTAATACGCGAGTGATGAACTTTTAACGGAATTAGGAATCTAACCTTTCCCATTAGAGCGCGATATATTACTATTTAATCGCGGCCTCCCGCTCCTAATGAATCAGGGACGCGGGACAATTTCTAAAGCACGACTGCAGCTTTAACACGAATTAAACAATTTTAATCTCTCGAAGCGCATTAGTTATTTTCAACACGCATTAATAAGATTTCGATCGGTAATATCTAGCATATCCTCTCCGGCATCAATCTCCCCCCACCCTCCCTCCTCCCTCGTCGAAATACGCACGCGGGTCAAACGGTCCGATAAGTAATTTTCTCGCCGTAATATTCGCAGCGCGATATTATCAGTAAACGTTTGATCAACGCATGAAATTGCTATCCGAAATGCGCCCGGTGAACGAGGAGCACACGCTCGATGCCCTCCCGATCCGGGGGGTTTACATCTGCGCTTAACGTCGACGAGAATGTTCGGCTGGTGCACCGGGGGACGCACGCCGGAGAGAGAGAGAGAGAGAGAGAGAGGGTTATAAGGCCGCCGGTGCGGCGCAGTGTTTAAGGCCAAATCGCTCCGGCCTAACTAAATCAAGGAAGTCTATTTACGGGGATATTAGTTTATTGCCGGCAAAACAGACCGAGAGCACTGCTCAATCAGTGGCTTTGCTCCACCTACCTTCCACTTCGGGTTGTGCGCTGCTGGTTCGTAATCGGGACGTTCGGTTGTTCATTTATGTTTCCTTGTATAGAAATGACTTTGGATTTTAAGGTATTTATTGTGCCGTTGCGCGGAACAAAGTATCGCTCCAATGACATATTTGGACGTCGTAAAGCTGTTTTTATTGCGCGGAGGCTCGAGTCGATAAAGTTACATTGCTCGAAAAAAATGCAGTCGTTAAAGCGTTTTTTTTTTTTTTTTTTTTTTTAATTACTCTCTAAACTGGACATTAAGACGAAAAATGTGTTCCATTTTCTTTGCGATTCCTTCGGCAGGAAAAAACCCGAGTCATAACCAGATGAATTGCAGCCGTATACGTCGCGCATTAAAAGCGAGGCAAATACTCAACTTTGACTCTTCATTTTACGAAGCTCTCCGTGAAAAGTGCGAGAGTGGATCATGAGAGAGGGCACTACGATCTCTTTAAAAAAAAAAACAGAGAAAAATGCACAATGGCCGCGATAATAATACGAAACACGAGCGTCTTTTTGCGCCGAAGTACCGCGAGCGACGCGGTAAAGAAACGGACAGCCGGGAAAAAGAGACCGCGTCGATACTGCTTCCGACTCCATTATACGCACGCACCCGCAAAAAGCAGCTCCTTGGAGGGGGGGAGGAGGGGGCACGCGCATAATAATTCATCCCGCGTTACGCGAGAGCGCGCGAACATGTTTTCTCTTTTCGCGGCTCGGGCATTAAGGCGCGGGAGCAGTCTCGTAATTCCGAGAATGATGTCCTCTCGCGGATGATGTCCTTTCCAAGGCTGGGTGTATATATATATATATATATATGCGCGTCGCGGGTTTATACGCGCCGCGGTCAAGCTTGGCAACGTCATAATTAAGCACGCCGCGTAAAATAGCCGCGCTACTCTCAGAACCCGGCTTGATGAAGATACGCGGCGGCGGCGGCGGCGGCGGCGGAGCCCCCGGGAAAAATGCCGCTGGTTAACTTTGTTCAGTTTTTAAGCTTCGGGCGCTTGCCGCACACCCCTTTTTCGGGCTTTGCGAAATTATTTTGGCAGCCGGCGCGGCCGGGACGCGCTTATGCCGGGGAATAATTTTGAGTTTATTAGGCGACTCTTATTTTGGAGTGGAAATTTTGAAGTGCTGCGAATCAAATTTCTGTATTGTGTTAGAGCACTGTCGAGTTGCAAAATTTTTATTACAAGTTTTAAAGATATTTCAGTTAAATTCGTTCCTAAAATTTGACCATTTCATCAAAAAAATGTGTCCAGAGTGTGCGAATCTTGTGTTTCTCGCACGACGAGCCGCGTCTTTCGCTCGCGGAACGGTAAAAAAATGCAATTCCGCCATCCGCTCGCTAAATTACTCAGGCCGAGAACGAAGTTAAAAATTGTTCTAATTTGGCCCGGGCAGAAAATTAACAGTTCATTCGCGCAAAAATCTCGACGTAACGCTCCGCGGGTAAAAGTAGCAGCGCCTCATTTATCCCGTGATAAAGCGGGAAATGCAATTATTCCGTAAAAAAAAAAAAAAACGTAGGCGGGCCCAGAAGAATGTAAACGACGCATCTCTGGCGCAATGGCACAAAAACTGCAAGAAGTTTAATGCCATTTTTTTCTAATTAAGGACGTCCGCAACTGTTCCCCGGCAACCCCTCTCCCCTCCCATCGGGCCGTGTTATACTCCGAGGCTGCCGCCGCCGCTCGCCGCCTATATGTGCCGCATGCGGTTACATCGTGCCCGAGCCCTATACGTGCCGCCCTCCCCTTCCCCCTAATGTGTGTACGGACGTTGTGCTGTATTGTGTGCGAATGCGCGTATACGCATTTGCGCGTCCGCTCGGCCCTGCCTCCTGCAACTGATTAGTTGCGCTGCCGCCGCCGCTGGCCTGCTCGGTATTTGCCGTTTCAAGAAAATCGCTTGATCGCTGTCGCCGATATCTCGCGCGATTCGTCCGGGGGAGGAGACCGAAGTTTTTTCGTTTCTCGGACGGTGATGGGGATAACTGGGTTGAAGTGAAGATGGAGGTTGTTAATTGTTTGGATTTTATATTATTAAAGGTCTTTTTTGTTGGTTGACAGGTCTACTTTTAACGTCGGTAACGAATCTGATCGATACTCTGTAGCGTTCTTCAGATTTACATGTATCGCAGTCACTTGATCTGAGCTTTGTAGGTCAGGTGACATGTGAAATCACATTTATTTTATCAAGTGTCTATCAAGGTATAATTTAAATCGACCAGGCTTCTGTTAAACTTTATTTGGACCAGGTTAAAATTACCGGCTTATTTCTCGTCACAGTTATTTCGTCAATCAAATTGAAAATCACTCCGAATACAAGAATCCCGAACAAAAAATGGCCCACGCGACAACGCAGCATTAAAAACGAATCGGCACAACAATTAAAAGGGATTAACCGCAAGACCCGTCGGTCCCCCGGAAGTTTTCGCATTTGTAAACTAAATTAGAACTCGGGGGAGAGCTTCTCTGATTATGCAGGAGCATATCAGCGTGGCGCAAGACTCGGGCGGAAGTACTCGCGCGTCCGTGTGCTCTCTCCCTCGAACGTTCGAGTGTACATCCTCGGACACGCTCTCTCTCTCTGCGACGGTGTCCTCGATACGGCGTCGACGGCTGCGGCTGCCGGCGTCACATGGGCTATTTAGAGGTTAGCGCCGGGAGACGAGGGTCGCGCGCGCAAAACGAGAGAGAGACGGAGAGAGCGAGAGCTTCATCGGTAAATGAGCGAAACATCGTCTCGAGCTAAGGGCGGCGGAGGGAGGAAATTAAGGGTATACCGAAGGCAGTGCTCCGATCTCTCGAGGTGTGGCGGTCGAGGCTCCGGCTTAGTCGAAATATCCTTCGGCTCGGAGCTCTCTCGCCCGCCCCGAGAATCCCGGCGGATGCAGTTCTCCGCTCGAGCACTCCGGCAGCCTCGATACTATTTGCCCGCAGCGGCAAAAACTGCACTGCCGCCCCATCCGCTGCCTGGAATATTTAACGATGCAGAAATCTTTTGGAGGCGGCGCACTCTGAGGGTTTTTAGAGTGGGGTTATTGAATTGAAGCGACCGCTTTAATAGTTTTTCCATTTTACTTCATCGTCTCTTTAATTTTTGGTTACACATTAATATTAGACTCGTAAATATTTACGGATATGTGTGAATATTTGGACGAGAAAATGTTCTTGAATTAGCCGCAATTAATACGTATTCGTAGAATGGATATGCAAGTTTGTAACTTAATAATAGCATATTACAAACTTATGGCTTACACTCAATATAGAACTGCGGATATACTCGTCCTATAACCCGAAATCGATCCATTAAACTGTTCAAAGAAGAATGATCTACATCCCAAGCTTCTCACTAAACATCTGCGACTGACAAAATCAAAGCCCCTAAAAATATTCACTCCTTTGTTAAATTAAACCGATAAATCCGCGCTAAAAAAACGAAAAACGAAAGACAATCACCTGACGCGTCCGCTCTCGAGCTTCGGCGAGAATTGCGTCGGCGCCATTGTTAGAGCTCGAGCCTCTCGCGTCCGCGCGCTGCCGAGACTAATAAAGAAAAATAAAGTTCTCTCGAGTGGCGATGCGCCGCCGTTGCGGATATTGGCTCTTGGCAGCGGAGGGAAACGGAGAACGGAGAGGAACCGAGACGGGGAGGGAGGAAAGAATTAAAGCTGATATGACGCGGCGCGAGAGTGCACACAGAAGCCTACGTGGGGTTGCAATGGGCGCGGGGAAGGGCCGTATCGGCACTGTGGATATTCTTGTCACGGCCGGATGAATTAGTGCGTGCACGAAACCGCGATAACAAATTCCAGTTCTGCCTGGTTTATTAACCTCATTTGTCAGGATATGTGTTTCAATTGCGAGGGCTGTACGGCAATTGAGGGGATGGCACGTTTAGAATGTTCGCCGGATTGTTGTTTTTAATTTAATTGTCATTTTGTCGAATGAATTAATTCGGAAATGGGTTTATACTTTGGAGTTGTAATTCCTTGAGATAAATTTTGCACGTTAAAATTCGCCTAAAGTTAAGGGCATTTTCTTTGCGCAAAATTATAAGCGTTTATAAATTACGTAATACGTTTCCAGCTATTTTATTATCAAATTACCTTTCTAGAAACGGGCAAATTATCTTTTGAACTGGAATTTACTTTGTTGGTAATAAAGCATTATAATTATTAAATTAAGAGATATACTTTCTCCAAATGGACAAATTATCTTTTGCAGTGGAATTTATTTTGTTCGTAATAAAGTCTTGTAATTATTAAATTAAAAGATAATAAACTTATATTAAGCAGATAAAATTATTACTTAACGGAGAATAAATGTGCAGGATGAAACATTAAAATAGGAAATAATTAAAGTGTCTCGCTTTCTTTGAAAACACGGCTAATGTTATTTTCTTTTATGTGCAGAATGAAGATGAAGTGGCCACTGATGCTAACGTGTTTTCTACTACCGCATTCCTGTATTTTCGGTGCACCAGATTCAGGTGAGTGATATTTCATACTTTCTCAGAAGTCTTATTTAAAGCTAAGTTTATCTTTATACCTAATCTTTTAAAACCTAATAATAACAATCATAAAATAAAAAACTCTTCACTTTTATTTTTAATTCAATCTTCCATCTGTAAAAGTATAATTTAGAATCCCAACAAACTTATCTTAACATCCCGCTTATTTACGGAATTTAAAGCACCGAAATGAGGGATAAATTTAGTAAGCCTGCATCAAAGAAAACAATTTACCCCATGTAATAAGTGAAATATTAATTAAAATACTCGAGCGTAATTCGTAATAAACAGCACCGCGGAACTCGAACGTTATTATTACAAGCAACCTTTAACAAAAGACCGGCGGAACATGATTTGCGCGCGGGCGGGACGAGACGGCATATAACCCGCCGCCGCGGCTGCAACGCGCCGTGCTTCCATTCTCGATGCGCGCGCGCGCGGCGCGATTAAGGAATTCAGGGTTGTAATGCTCCCGGGGATTCTCCATAATTTTGCCGAGGATATATGTGCTCGTGCGCGCGCGTATTGTGCGCGCGTCGAGCGTGAATCGCGTCGCGCGGGGCAAGATATTTTGTATGGAAGAGTAAAGCGTTTCGCGACGGAACGGTGTATTTTGCATTCTTGCTCGGTGAAGCTTTTCGGAGACTCGAGGGAATTCGTTGAAAATTATTGTTTCCGAACCGATTAATTGAATAGATACGATTCGGACCGATACGAAGCTAGAAAAATATTGGACTCGCGGTTCGAGTAGATAATGTCAGGCTTACGTCAGCCGCGAGCCGCAGCTGCGCGCGTACATCCCTCGATGCAATTATAGTTAATGCGGATTGAAATCAGCCTAAATTATGGCATAAATTAGCCTTTTTCGAGGGATCGTTAAGAGCCAGTTTTATGGAAAATCGCAGGAACAATCACAATCCCATTTCGGTCCTTGATAAAAACAGGCCGTGCTCTTTCTCCGCGCAAAAACACGACTCCCGTACTTGAGCAATTAGCGCAACTAAAATCATTAATTCGGCGGGGGGAGCCAATCCACTTAAACTCCGACTCATACATCGACGTCAATTACGGGGGGGCAGCGCGAATTATTTGAAACGGGCAAGAGAATTAGCGGCGGCCTCGCGACCGATTTAAAAACGCATTAACAACACGGCCGCCTTGCCGGCAAGTGCGCTGCGCTCGGCAATCGCCTTGAAAGTTATAAAAAGAAATTAGGCGATCCCCAGCGGCACGCGATTAGGTACTTTGAGTAAGAGCTAGAGTCCGCTCGAGATTTCGAGCTACCCGCAATCCACCTCTCGATTCCTCTTCGTTAGCTCCGGCAAGCGCCCGCCTATATTCCCCTTCTATCTATCTGTTCGTTTATCTCTCTCTCTCTCTCTCTCTCTCTTTCGCTCTTTCGCTTTCTCGCACTATTTCCCGTGAAACCGGAGATATACCTTCCCCGTACGTCTGCTACTTCGGAAAGGCGCTCTGGTCGTCGGCAATTAGCTCGTTTGATCCCACCCAGCTTCCTCGGGTCATCAACAATTCTCTCAGACTCTCTTCGCAGTTATCCTTTGTCGAGAATGCATTCGGTTTCTCTCGGGTTCACCTATCGTTCATCGCCGCAACGATCGTCAATGAGTAATACTTTTACTGCAGTTTTTAGGAAACTCTTGCGATAATCCTCAAATCAAATAAATGTTTAACGTAATAGTAAATAAATTCAAATTTCAAACGAAAACACTGATTCTCACGTCGCCGGAGGTGTTCGCCGCGGACGAGCAACGTCAAATCGGCCGGCTTTCTTCGCCTGCGAAAAATCACCGCGATCGCCGATAAAATTCCCCCCCTCGTCCTCCATAAAAGCCCCGAACAAATCGCGAAAAAAACAAGAAGCGCGCGAGCGGAGAGAAGGGAAAAAGCCGAAACAAGCAACTAAACCAAAAAAAAAAAGAGAAAAAAAAAAAAGAGGAAGGAAGAAACAGATCGTTCGACCGTCGAAATACGCGCGCTTCACGACTCGTCAATTTTTACGTCGACTATCGCGCCCGTGTACGTACACAGAGAGAGAGGCGCAAAGCGAGCATACGGGACGCTTTAACGATTTTTTACGAGCTACCCAGACGAGATACTTAATGCGCTCGGGCCGCGTGTATGTACACAGAGGCGCCCGCATACAGATTCGGCAAAAGTACGATTTTTATCGGGCGAACGAGCGCTCGCGAAAAAAAAAAACGGAGGCAGAGAGAGAGAGAGAGAGAGAGTTATCCCGCGCGCGGAAGCTGAAAAAAGGGGGGGGCAGCACCGACAAAAATAACGCGCATCCAAACGCGCGCGCGGGGGGATGTATCCAGCGAGAAACGGGGTGAAAAAAAAGCGAGGAGGAAGAAAAGTGGAAAAAGCGCCGCTGCTCCCGCCGATAAATCTTGGATTTAGCGGCGCTTCATCGCGCCCGAGAGCTAAATCTGAATGTGCGAGCAGCTCGACTTCGGCGACGAGGTGACGTTATGACAACGGCCCGTTGTTATTTCGGATATTAACGCGGCATTAAGCCCCTCCCCCCACTCCCTCGGAACTTCCACGGCACGAATAAAATCTCGGCTCGATGGAGCGAGCTCGCGTGTGCTTTATCTCGCTTGTTCGCGAGCTTTTCTCCCGAGCGTATCGCGCTGCCGGCGCTTTCCGTATCCCCGCCGCCGCTGTGCGCGCTTTTTACACGACCGGATTGCTGGTATTGTTCTTTACCGACGGACTAATTGCGATTGTTGGAATTTTCGATGATTAGGGGTATCGGTAGTTTGTGTTTTGGGCGGAACGACTAGTGGGCCTACTGGGAAGAGTGAAAAAAGATGAGAAGAATTTTCGGGAATTTATGAAAACAATCGAATTTAGTGGGAGGTTTACAAAAATATGTGTTTGCAAAAATATGTGACGCTGACAGTCAGTTTTTTTTTTTACAAAATTTTACGGCTTTTGGGCTTTATTAAGTTTGGAAATAAATGTTCAGTTCTTGATGTAAATTTCAGGTGAAATGTACATAAACGTACACTTTACTCGCCGAAAATTTTACAACCTGAAATTGATATATCACATATAAAAATTTTAATTGGAAAGGATAGAGAATCGCAGGAAATCGTAGAGAAAATATCGATACAAAACGCTTTTATGTAATAGCTTTTGAATATGTCGCTTAAGCTATATTTACTTCTAAACGTACATAAAATTTATTAACAATACATAAATTGTGCGTTTTATGCTTATTTTATTTCACTCCACGTTCTAAATGTACTGCTCGCGTTTTTGTCCACTTTTTCCGAACGTACTATCGACGCTGCGGATAACTCTCAACAAAAAAAAGTCAAAAAAAATTTTTTCTCCGCTCGAAAAGTCCACGCTGCCAATTAGCAATTATTAAATCTACGTAACGATTCACTCGCCGACCCCCGCGAATTTACGAAGGACTAAACCAATAAACACTGGATTACTTTCTCATCTCCATAAAGGCCAGACGTTCGCGCAGGTGGGTAAAATAATTCCCCCCGTCCCCCTCCCCGGACATCCTCTCTACGCCTGTTCTCGCCATTAGCGATCGGTGCGCAACAGCCATCGACACGATCGAAATCCTCGTGCGTTCGCTGCCACGCTCGTAGAATGGGAATAATCGGATTAATCGTGATCAATTAGGCATGCCGTGGAAATTCGCGCGTCCGTCCCGCGATAATAAATCGCGATTATTTATCGGGCGCGCCTGCGCCCGGACAAATTAAACGACCGGCTCCTCGTCGGATTCGCGCAAAGCCGATTCGTCTTCGTAATCCTCCTCGCTCCCCCTCCCCTCCTCTCTTCTCTTCTCTATCGCGAGCGGCAGCATCTCGTTTCGCGCATTTTAGTCCTGCTTCGGCTGCTGTTGTATTAGACGTCGTACTGTTCGTTCTGCGTGTAAGCGCAGTGCGGATCGAATTGTCAATGTGGCGGATTTTTCTAACGAAAATCGGCGTCTCGAAATAATTTGTACTGATGGTGGAAGGAGACAATTCGATGTAAAAATATCGGTAATAATGTAAAGGAATATTCGATAATATTCAATATGTATAGAAAGGATTTTCAATATTAATGATTTTATTTCTACTTTAAAATGAATTTCCGATATGAATCAGTTTCGATATGAATTAGCATTAATGTAAATTTGAACAAGAACTTTGTAAATTCGTAAAGGGCTGATTCAGTGCACGTTATTATTACAGCTTTGAAATCCTATACTGTTTCATTATTTATAATTCAACGATGTTAATAATTTGTTGATGTACAAATTGTTAACTCGGCGACATTAGCAAACCACAACGCCTAATATTAATAACATAATTACGTAACATAGTTACATCAATAATTACGAAACATCAGTAATTAAATTTCACCAACAAAAACGAAGCACAGCTCTCGCCCAAAACTCCCTTTCCAACAAAGAATTCACCCGCGTCCTTGAAAATTATCAAACGAACTTGAAAACAATACGCTCAAGGCGAGGCGCGGGTCCCCGCTAATCGGGCGACGTGCTCGCGTATTCCGCCTCCGACCGCAGAGGATATTCCGCTCGCGACGCTGCCTCCTGCCGCTCTCGACACGCTCGGGAAAACAGTGCTCCGGTCAGATCCATTTTGCGTCCGGCGAATAATATTTGACGAGACCTCGATGCGCACATCCGGTCGGCCGCAAATGCGTCTCTGCCCCCTCGCTCTGCGGCCTCTCGGGGGCGAGTTTTTGTTTTCCAATTCCGGGAAATTTCCCGAAATGCGCTTTTTGTTTATCTTTTGTGGCCGCGCGGCGGGCACAAACGTTCTCCCGCGGCCGGTCGGCCTCGTTGGACCGTAGTGCAGCTCGGCGCAAAAAACGCTCACTCGATTATGAATAATAGTCCAGAGGGCCGGTATAGGCTCTTTTTGGTAATCAGTTGATCGGAAAAACGGCTGTGCGGTTCGTTCGGGAATTTTTCTGCGAAATATTATTTGACAAAGGAAGCGAGGAAACGTAAAAAGTGATTTGGTTTTAATTTTACTATCTACGCTCGGGCAATTAATTTGCCTATTGTAGGATTGCAAATCCCAAGCAGGATTACCATGTAATTTTCTGGTTTAAATAAATAAATAAATAAATAAATAAAAATGTACTTCATGAACTACCAGTTGATTACGAGATTCGAGAAAAATTGACGTTACTTAAAAATTACACAATCCCATAATTAAAATCGCGCATGAAAATTCAATTAAAATCCTAATTAAATCTAATTTGCAATTACGCTTCGCGCAATAAGAAGACAAAGGTACATTTAACAAGAAGCTCCTCATTAAAAAAAAAAAAATCGAGACGGCGCAAAAGCGAAAATCCCGGGTATTAAATTCATATCGCCTCGCGAGAGAGCAAATCAACGTATCCTCTCCCCGATTTCGCAGCTGGACAGAGATTCCGGGGAGAGAGCTCAGCCCGAGCGTAGAATCCACTTTAACGGTCCTTACTAATTACCGAGGTCGTGCGCTCGTTTGCTTTAACTTTGATTAACTTCCTCCGGTTGCACTCTCCGCCCTCTCTCTTTCTATATTTCTCTCTCTTCCCTGCATCGGTGCCGTCGCGACTCTTGCTCTCGGTTACCAGCCGAAGCAGAGCTGTACCAGTCGAAACGAGGGACTTGCGCGTACGTCGAAACAGGCAGATCGTTCCTCGCGACCGATCCAATTTCGATTAACGCGATTCGCGCAATCGACGGATTAAGAGGGGGGCAATACTTCGGGGGTGTACGTACAGTTCAGCTTCGAAATAGCTCGGAAAATGTAGTCGTTGTGTGTCTTGAATTGGCTGCGGAGCCTGCTGAAAAAACAGAGGAGTACGCGGCACCGGTGAATTTATAAAGGTAAACATCTAATCAGAATCCAGCAGTCTGCTCGCATGTCAAAGCAACAAGCTTATGCTCTCAAAGCGCCAATGTTTCTACGAGTCTAAAAGCAACGGCACTGCGCACAATGAGATTAACCGAAATGCGGAGTGGCGCGTCGTAAAAAAAAAAAAAAAGCAAGCAGCGAACGCACGAAATGCGGCAGCGCACAGGAACGGGGCCAAAGGGAAGGAAGTGCTTTTTACGGGTTTACTTTCAAGACATACGAGAGAAAAAAATTCCATCTGGCGAGAGAGATAGATGTATTTCTCTGCCGCGCGGCGCTCTCTCCATGCCGGCGTGCTGCCCGAAATTGAATAAAGCTTTTCTTTTGCTTGCTCGTCATAAATGTACAGATTAAATTTGCTTCTAATTTTTTTTTTTTTTTTTTGTTTTTGAAGCAGATCCCCCCGCGCGAGAGGCGTGTTTTCAATTAAGCTGCAAGTGTTGTTTACTTTTTAAATTAAATGAATTTTCCATTGGAATTTTTCAGCACTGTATTTAAGAACGAAATAAAGTACTCGAAATAAATATATCGCTTGTCAAAACTTGTAAGTAGTATTGATGACTGTCAAACGTTCTATCTGACATCGATCAAAATTACAAAGAACGAACCGTTTTACCCGAGATTTCCGAAGATTACCGAGAACAGAATAATCCTGTAGTAGTTATAATCAGTACTTTATTCCAGGAAATGTTCGTTTTAAAATTCATTACGTGTAGCTCATAATATATGTATAATATGCCGGATTTTCATTGAAAATTCAGTGCCTCTCATTTAATTTTAATTCTGCAAGGTAAATTTACAGAAGCGCGAAATTTATAATTAAAATTTCTTCTGTTTACCTTTGTATTACGAATCGTCACATTATTAAAATTCGCATATTCATTTCCGCAAAACATATAATTCAATTACCCGTCCTTAAAATATTCAGTTTTTCGGACTAATTCTACAAAATTAATAAGCTTCAAAATTAAACGACTTCCACGAAAAAAAAAGAGCTCGAAGCTCCGTCGGACTTAATTTCAGCCCGTCGCGAATGCCGACGGTAAGTCGATCGGCAATTGTCAGGCCGTAAATCGTTCCCAATTCCGCTGATTGTTTGCTCGGCGAGCGTTGCGCACGGAATCGCGCTCGCAGGCACGCACCGCCCGCGCTATTTTGGCGCGATTCTCACTCCAGCGATCCTCTGTGTATCTCTCTCTCTCTCTTCCCTTTGACTCGAGAACATGCACGCGTCGAGGTATCTAAACAAGAGTCTGAATAGCTCGCGATGTGTTTGCGGAACGAGATCGCGGCCCATTATCTCTGCGGACTCTTTGAATGTGCTTTTTCAGAGGGGCTTTTCGGGGCTCCGCCCGACTGATGAGCTGGATAATGGGCAGAAATTTTTTATGTTTGACGAATGCGCGCGGGTTGCGTTCCTCCTTTGGGGAGGGTCGGGTAAATATTGAGGGGAAAATGAAAAAAATGTTCTTCGAAATATGTTTCTGTCTGATTTGTTTTTGAAATAAATTTTTGTTTAAAAATAGTAACGTTTTCCCATTCGAAGAACAAAGCAATGCAAAACAGAGAAGGGTTTAATATTTTAATGGAGCGGAAAAAGTTTTTCAAAAATCAAAGCGGACAGCTCTCTATATAGTGCTCCAAACTGCGCGTAGAACTTTTTTTTGTATTTTGCATGCATGAAATAAATATTTTCCAAATTTAGTAAACTGCACTAATATAACATTTAAATGTAAAATTCTGCCCTCCCCCAAAAAAAACAAAACAAAAAAAAAAAAATAACTCGGCACTAAAATGTCTCCGTCCCATCCCTCAATCCAGGCGGGCCAATTCTCCCGCGCGGGGGTTATCCGGCCTGTATATAGGTATCATTATTATTCCGTTGAATATCGCTTTGTGCCCTACAATAAATTTATTCTCTCTCTCTCTCTCTCTCTCTCTCTCTCTGCCGGTCTGCATCTCCAGCACACACAGAGTGAGAGAGAGCACCACGCACAGGATTGGGTCCGGTTGAATATTCACGTGCCGCTTAGGCAGCGGCGCGCATTCTATTGAAAGCTCGAGCTCGCACACGGCTGTGGACGAAGTTAGAGGCACGCGAGCGCCCGGCTCCAAATAGTCGAGCCCTTTGTATTTGCCTATTAATACTGAATTATACCATTCGGCCGGGGCCTCGCCTAGGCTGCCGCCGCCGCCGCCGACGCCGAGAAATTAGCGAAGGCGCTAATTGTGTTGGGTAACCCAGTTAGAACGGGCCCTCTGGGGGTGCAGCCGTGTGCTACGTCTGGGTTAGGTCGAGGAGGAGAGAGGGGGGACTTTTTTACCGGCTCTTACTTTTTTACAGACGTTTTCCGAGTTACACAGCCGGGGGGTAAGGAGCAGCTTTTGTAATCGGGACTGGGGTATTGCCTCTCTTTTTGGTTATAGCATTTTTCGGATGCTGAAAAGTGTCAGTTATGAATCGAAATTTTGAAAGCGTAATTTAGAGGAGCCTTGATCGAATAGTAAAGTAGAACAAGTTTAAGTTTAGTCGGACGTAATACTGACGGTGCACTTTCGGGAATATTAGTATTATTTGATTGTTTTTTTTCTGAATTCGTTAGGTGCGATCGTCTTACAAACTGACCGATTCGACAAGTATCTGGCTTTGTATTCATTGACTAACATAACAGTTACCAGTTTCTCGTGGGTAAATATCCTTGAAAACGAGGAAATGAAGTCCTTTGTTCTTTCCTAATATTCGCGACCGTGATATAACAAGCAGTATTTCTAGCATTAAAATTCTAAACGCGTTGCTTCATTTACATTTATAACACACGCTTAAATTTATATCGTTTCGACTATCCAAAGCAAAGAAATTATACAGAAATCAAGAAAAGTCACTTTCCAGCAAGTTACGTTCTCGTCGATGTCGGTCAAAAAAAAAGGCAGAAACTCCTGCGAACGCAAACCCACCTGAACAATTGGTTCGTGCGCGAAACCGCTGATTTTCCCCTCAGTTTTCTTGAGCTCGCGCGCGAGCGCGCACATCTCCCTCCCTCGCTGTGTAGTCTCTCTTTTCGCTCTCGCACTTTCGTGTTTTCTGTCTATTGACATTCGACGGAAAGTACAGGGGCAAAATTTACTCTGCGTATACACGGTGCACGTGGAATTGGGATTTATTCCGCGCGGTTTTGCAAAGAACGAAAATGGTAGAGCGGCGCGGGGAGGAGGAAGGGGGGGGGAGGAACTAAAATAGAGAGGGAAGAGACGGGTAGAAAAGCATGCAGAACAGTTCAGTAGTGCCGACGATTACTGAATTGTCGAGGAATTATTTATGGCCTACCGGTTGAAATTCGAACGGAGCTGCGAGAGGAGCGAGATTGTTTAGATGCTTTTATTTATGCGCCGATCCGAGCCTGCTTAAATACGTTTGATTTACGTAGAAATACATGTTTAATTCTTTGCAAATAGTTTTAAAGCGCAATAAAGGATTAAATTTGTGTCCAAATGTGCAGCATTGATTTCTCGCGCGCAGCGTTGCCGAAACGCGTTTCCGGTCGCCGCTTCATTCTATTTTTTTTTCAGGTGGATAAAAGGCACTCCAGAAAAAGTGAAGGTAGCGGAACATTTACATTGGATTTTCTAGACGCTGCCGCGATGAAATGTGTATTTTGGCAGATTTACGTAGGTACTTTGGTTATATCTACAACGAAAAGTTTCGAAGTACGAACGAGGTCAACATTTATACGTTCGATCCCGTTTTATTTCGAGGAACGGTCGCTTTGAAAAATATAGATAAAGGAAAACGACTTTTATAATTTCCTTGCTCTCACCTGCCATTGACAATAAGTGGTAAAAATTGACATTTTATTTTTAAAGAAATTACAGTCGTAATTATTTGCTATTTACACGTTTATTCCATCGTTTACTATACTGCGAAACAAATATCACGTTACCTAAACGACTTTAACAGTGCACTATAACTTTCAAAAATGAAAGACCGGCAAATATAATCATTTCAAGGAAGAGTAATAGCATAAGAGCGATAGTGAATAATGTCTGATTAAAGGAGAGTAGGCTTTTTACGAAATGAGCTACGAAACGGTATAATATTCCCTCGCAATGCACCTGGGAGCGACTTGCTTTTCTGAACTAAAGTCACACGGAGAGGAATGGTAGGCACGGAAGGCAATGAAGCAAAATGCCGGGCTTCCACATCAATATTCGAATTGCTTACGTGGGCAAAGGTGTTATTTACTGTTATTATTATTGAACTGTGTGTTCCAGCATCTATCGCGTTAAATATAGCTCATTGACGTGAGAGTTTTTGACAAGTGTGTCGTTGCAAAATGATTAGACGGAGAAATCAATTTTTATTTCATTCTCGATAAGCGATAAAAAGCTTTCAAATGGAAAATCAATCAACGGACATTACGTATTTATTAAAATTTCCAAAGCTACCTTTCTAAAAGTTGCACTCCAAGAGAATATTTTTATGAAAATTCAGCAAGTTCACGTTGATCTTGAAAAATCTATTTAAAAACAAATAAAGTTGAAATTTCCGCTGAAACATTAAAGTCCTCGATTGATTCGCAGATCTTTGTCGACCCAAAACTCCTCCGCGGCGCGCATAACTTTTTATTCGGCGGAAAGTACGTTATATTTAACGCAAACCGGGAATCTTTAAAAGGCTTTAAAAAATTGAAAAACTTATTTCGGCCCGAGACCCGATACGAAATATACGGGGTATACCGGTTACGGTACGCCGTCGTAACGGCACCGTATCATTTTATAACTTCCGTAAAACAAATGGCGGCCGGGGGCAGAAAAGAGGTAGGGAACCTCGGGGGCGTACAACGCGCCTCGAATCAGAAAAACATACTTCACATGCAATTTTCGAGCCCTCCACACGCCAACCCGGCGGCGAGCCTCCTCGCGTTCTAACTGGGTCAATGCATACTTTCGGCGCAAATATAAATACCCATTGCATTATATCCGGGCAAGCGTCGATATGCAGACGAACGCCCCCCGGTACACGTGTATTCCTTTCCTCCCGGCTGATGCTTCCTTCCTATTCTTTATTTTTGCCCTCCCTCTCCCTCCACTTGCATTATTCGTTCCTCCTCCGCCGTCCTTATTTCCTCGCTCCTTTCCTCTCCTGGCATTCGGCGGGGGTCTGCTTCTCTTTTTCGGTACGTCGGAGAGACATTCGAAATCCGGCGCGGTACGTGAGGTCTTGTGTCTCGCACACAGAGAGAAACCTCAGACGGCGGCTGCTACTGCTACTGCTGCTCCTCCGCTCGGGATTGTCGCAATTCCTGCGAAAGGATTTCCGAAGAGATTTTTGTCACGTCACGACTGCATAGCGACTTTTCCCCGTTACATTAATCGTCCCGCGGTTTTCTGCTGCCCGGCATCTCGAGGAGAGAGAGAGAGAGAGAGACGCATAGAGGGGCTGTATAGCTGTAGAGCCAACCGGGAAAAAGCCAGCCACGAAAGCTTTGAAAATTAGACTCGCGACGGACCATCCGTTGTACTCTAAACGTAGAGGATTTGCAGGATGAAATTTTTCGGATATTCCTGTATCAAGACAAATGTCCTCGTCCCTTTCATTGCTTTGGAGCTGAAAATTGTGAAAGGCTTTCGTTTAGAAAACAAAAGGACGACTTTTGGATATTTTTCTTTCTGTTATGCAGTAAATCATATTTTTCAGCTCCGAAACGTTTGTTTGCTTTGAAAAGGGTGATCAAAACTTTCTAAAAAAAAAAAAAGAAAGGGATAGAAATTGGGTTGCGACGCAAAAACTTTCAGAAACAGTAAGCTTCGTCTATAGTTAATTCAAAGGGTTTTTTTTTTTCAAAAGCAACATCTTTTCATACAGGTATATCTTATTAGCTAAAATTCAAAAGCCGTACTTTACCTCGACGCAATTATTTATTGTATTAGCTAAACCTTTATATTCCGCTAACCTTTTCAAAGAATATTTCAATATTCCTTTCAATCGATACTAAACCATCCTTTTCTTTTACAAGAACAATTGGCCCCTTCGGCGAACGGGCTGAAAGCAAATATTTTATAAACCATGCTGTTAACTTGTACAAGCGCATCAGGCGCTATTCTTCACCGTTTGCAAACAATGAATTTCTCTTCTCGGAGGTCGCATATATCCTCTCTCTCTGTCTCTCTCCTCGCATATACACACGCCAGCCGCAATAACCGTTTATTTCATCTAAAAAGAAATATTCATTCTTCCCCTTCATCGTTTCCCTCTCTCTCTCTCTCTCTCCCGGCTTATATATATATATCTTCTCTGCGGCGCGCTTCGACTCGGCCAAAGGCCGTATAAACACGCTGCAAAAAGGGCGGCGGGGACTCAAAGTCAAAAGAAATAAGAAAAACGGCCTCTGACGGCCTCCCGAAATATTTCTTCCCCCGGCTGAATATTCATTATCGCGTCGTCGGCGCTCTCTACATATTTATCAGTGCCCCGGCTAGAAGCGCGCGCACACCCGCGGTAATCGCGAGAATTTCTTCCCCCTTTTTGCCTCCGTCGAGCAATAACCGCGATAACATTTTTTTTTTCTTCCTTTTTTTTTTTCGAGAAAAGCCGGGGCGGCGGCGCACCTGGCCCGAGCTCTTTTTCTCGTCTTCATATATCAAATTTCGCCGCGGAATGCTCTTTATTCAGCGTCGGCTCCGGGGGGACGGAGAAAACGCGGCAGCGAGGAGACTTAAGGAGATGCGCGCACTCCGTTTTCGGGATGTACACACGGTCCAAGTGTGCATGGAAATCGCTTTAAAAGCATGCGAGCGCGGCAAGTGCGCCCCACCGGCATTTTAGCGTTATTAAGCAAGGCGAGAAAAATGTGTCAAAGGCTTTTTCTTCCGAGTCGGGAAGACGTTAATTATTGAGATTGATATTGGGAGAGGAGGATTGTTGAGTCGCTGGCTTATTGAAAACTTTTTTCGAATTTCCGAGTAGAGTTTTTCAACGATTAAGGTAGCGTATCGCGAAATTGAAAATTTTTTTATATATCAAATTTTAAATGTAGTTGAAAACAAGCAAAATCGTAGAACCAATTCTAGCTTCGAATGGTTTCGTAAAACAGTATTTGGAAAATATATTGCCTACACAAACAAAACCGAAAAAAAACTTTAAACAAAATACGGGCATCGTTATTAAAGCAACTTTCGAAGTTTGCATTACTTCTGGTTGGGAAAGTACGACTAACCCGTCTTCGAAAAGAGAGGTAAAATGCGATACGCGGTACTACACGCTCTAACCTTGTTTCCGCCTGTCTGAGAAATCTCGGGCGCAGTGGAAAAGCGCGCGACTTCGGTGCATCTTTATGCTCATTTTATTTATGATTTTAAGGCTTTTTCAAATTGAATAACGCCTCGCAATTTCGTTTCGCGGCAATGCACAAGGACTCTTTGACTTTGTCTACCCGACTGATGCACTTTATGCCTTCTCCGCCTCGGCCCCCCACTCCTTTCCTGTTTTAGCCATCTTTATCTGATTTTTGTGCCGTCTGTTTTTTACGATTTAAAACACCGGGTTTGTTAAATTTTTACTTTTTTAACGAAAAAGCCATATTCGCAGCTGAGACGGCAAATGTAATTCGAATTGACGGGACAATGGAAAATGCAAATCTTTAAATTTTACATTGAAATGGAAAATAGAGCTTTCAAACCGAAATCCAAATGTTTAAAGAGTTGGGTTAAAGGCAGTTTTATGTACCCCTAGTTTAGTAGCTCGAAAACTATTTAAACAGTAAAATAAGCAATACGTACAGACAATTTTGGACGTAAACATCGAAATATCGAAATTTTCGACCTTTCTATTTTGTATTTGAATATGCGAACGCTTTAAAACCTTTATTTTCCCATGTTTGAATTTTAAGCGTAGATTGTTATTCGGAAAATGTATGATATTCCTTTTTTAGAATTGAATACACAATGGCACTGCGTCGGTCGGGGTTCAAGCGAGCTAAAATGCATTTTTTGGCCGCGCGCATGCAGAGTGCGAGCTTCATTGAAGATGCCTTATCAATATTCATAAAGCCGGGCGAGGGCGAAGCGTGTATTTTAAGTTTTTGAATAAACTAGCGCAACGCGCTTTGAGTACTTTACTAATATAATATAATGATTTATTCTGGAAAAATGCACTACAAAGCTGAGCGCGCCGTTCATGACCGTACATACGTTTAAATAAAAATAATGCCTTTTTAATTTTATGGATGAGCGAAAAACGCTTTTATTAAAAACAGCCGCGCCAGACGGATTCAGGCATCCACGAATACGTTAAATTTGCATGAGAGTTTAACAAACATTTAATACTACCCATCCATTATCGGTCATTGAAATTTTTCATCGTAGGTTCTTACGCCAAAGATAGATACTTCCAAATAAATATATAATCCAAAATTACCTAACCGAGGGGAAGGCGATTTTCAGCACCCTTAAAGTACCCGGGGCTCGAAGGAGCTAATTAATAATGGCCCTCTCGTAGCAGTCATCAGTCGAAAACTATTGCCCGACCCACGAGGTGCGCATGACACAAAGCGCGGACGGTTTAGAGAGCCGGCGAAACTGCTAAATTAAGGACCACTTATGCAACCTGCTCTCTCTCTCTCTCTCCTTCGACGCTCCTTCGGGCGGTCCCTCGTCTTTCATCAGCATTCGAAACATACCTCTGTATCTCTCTGCGATTCTTCATTACGTCGGGCCACTTGAATTAATAGCGATGCGCCGCGGGCTTACTTTGCGAGTGTCCTATTTTTTTTTCTTTTTTTGTCAGCGAGAATTTCATTTGTTTGACGTGACGCGAATTTAGTAATTATTGCTATATTTGTATCTTTCAATTCAGTTTTTGCAGACAGAACTGAAAGTAGGATAATTGAAGATTAATCGACTAGATTTCTTTTTCAGGTTAGGTCTTAAATATATTATTAAATTATTTCAACTCGAGACAATTTTGCAAGAATCTACTTTTTAAAAGGTTAAAAGCTGTATCTTGAAATTCAAATTGAATTACCATCTTTTCAATCATCAAATTCATCTTTAGCACGTGAACTATTTTTAATTTGTTAAGTTCAACATTCTGCTAATTTTAACAAGTCCAGTGTCTTTCAAGACGTCGCATAAAAAGCATCGTTGTAAAAGAGAAAAAAAAAACATCCTTTAAACGAAGTATTTACGTCCCCGGAGGCAGTAACGTTAATTCCAGCATCGCATATGAAAGGGAAAAAGTTCAGGTATAGACGCGAACTCGCGAGGCTAGTTTATATTCCATTCAAAAAAACGCGCTTCCCCGGTCTATATCTCTCGCGAGCACACACAAACTCACCGTGCACATCCGCGGATGGCTTTCGATGCCGAGGATCGAATAACCCGGCCGCACAAAAACGCATCGTTCGCGAAGGAAGATAAATATTTGAAGTTGCCGAGAGAGACAGAGAGGAGGGTCTTTGTGGCGGAGCATAAACATCTTGATAACTCTCTATTTCCCTTACCGGTACGTTACGGGACGATGCTACTTTCCTCCCTGATCGTGCAGCGACGGAATGGCAGAAAGAGAGAGGGAATTTAAATTTAAGCAGAGGACGAAAAAAAAAGGAACGGCGCGGAGGGCGGAAGTGAAAAAAGGAGAAAGGGAAATTTAAGAAAAAAGGAGATAAGATTGGGACGAAAGAATTATATTAGAAGAAGTAATCATGCATGACGGCTGCGAGGATTCGTTCGGAAAAGAATACTGTCTGAATGGAAAATATTCTAGTCGAGGAGGCTGGGTTATATTGGACGAGGATATTCGAGTTCTTTTCTTAAAAAGATAATGGAAAGTAATCGAAAAATGATCAAAATATTGAAAGAGAGATCCTGCACAGGCACTCGTCTTTTTTAGACTTTGAATAACGGCGTTATACGAAATGACTTCAAAATTTGAATCCAATTGAAAACTGCAACTTGTTCCGCGCTGATGAAAAAAATTATTCAAATCAACAGATGTAACTTACGGGATACCTATTTATTTTAGGAAATACCTCCGCACTTTCAGAGAACAAACGTATTCGCGCGGCAAAAACTTTTCTAAACAAGTACTTCGCGGACATTATTTCATTGCCGCTTGTGAAAGCAACAGTTCCTCATTGCTTCTCGCTGAAAGCTTCTTTCCACATCGCAAAAGTTATTTTCAGTTTTCTTTGTGCGTAAACATCAGCAGCAACAATAACAACGTTAATATCATTTTTAATGAGTGAATTGCGGAGTGAAAGCGAGGCGTACTATAGAAAACTTGGGTCTCGTTTGTTCCTTGTTTCCCGTTCCTCCCCCGCAGCTCTCCCCCTGATTTTGCTTTGTGTATATGCGCTCGCTTTCCTACATTTTCATTCGGAGCTCGCGTGCATATACAATGGACTCGTAGATTTTTCTCAATTTCCGCGAATAACCGACTATTGCGTTTCGTTCGTTCGGGCTGCTCTTCTTCTCTCTCTGGGTTGTTCGTTTTTTCTGTTGTGCCTTTCGCTCGTTCGGCCTGTCTCTCTCTCTCTCTCTCTCTCTCTCTGTCGTGCTTCTTCTTTTTTAGCTTTCTCCTGGCTTTGTGCTCGATGTCGAGGACGAAAATTTGATTGCTTGTATGGCTCTGATCAGGTAATTTTCCTTGGCTTGTCGTAAATAACACGTTCCATGGCTTTTATATAACTTGAAGTGCGTAGTCGGGCTTTCAATGGAACTGCGGTACCTTTTATTTCTATTGCATCTTCCTTTACATTTTTTTATTATTTCCCCTTTTTTTTACCAAATGGAAAAAAATTTGCTAATATTTATTTTAGAAACGTAGGGCTCTGAATTCTTTTGAACAGATATTTTACACGCATTCGAAAATATGTCAAGTGAGATCTGTTTCACGGAAACAATTTCGAAAAGCAGCAGAAAATTACATAATACCGAAGCTTTGAAATATTTGCAAAGAATAATTTTGCGGCGCCCCAGTCGTATTCGTAATTTTCTTTCCCATTAAATACGTCGTCACGTTCAATACCCAACTCTTGAAGTTAAGCACGTAACGCATTTTCCGTTGCCTGAAACGGGCTTTACATAAAAAAGTTACACAGCGCGAAAAAACGAAAAGGGTAAAGTTATACGTAAATCACCCGACAGTTTTCAGCCTCGAATACAGTATGCTCGTAACACTTCTTATACAAGTTCAGTAAAGCGTTGGCTGCCTTCCTTTCACTGTAATTCACGTGAAATAAGCTCTCTATTTTATGCAATCGGAGGTTAAAATACCTTTACATGCACGTCTTTGTCGCATTTATGGTTTAAAAATGTTCTCTTATAATGTGAGCGCTTGTGTTTTCATTTTTCATATCATCGAGCTTACATTATCAATTATGTAGTAGCATTAGTAGAGAGATGAAAAAGAATATTAAGTGGCGTATAAAAATGTTAAATATTGTATATTATAATAAATGCATAAATCTTTGTTATAATACATACAATTTGTACTAAAAACATTTACTCTCTAAAAATGAATATGTGAAATTAGTCCATATGCATTTATGCTACGTTAGAACTCATTTACTTATTCACAAAAGTAAACGACTTATAACGTAGAATAAGTGCATATGGACTAATTTCACTTATGCATTTTTTATAATCAGTAAACATTAAATATTTTGAATCTTAAGGTATCTTTGATAAATCGTTTAAACTGTTCTATCGATTTTAGTTTTTCTCTGAATTTTAAACAAGTTAATCTTTAAATCCTTTTATTTTAAGGAATGAATAACCCAAATACAAAATCTCGGATTTGATTCAAACTAAAAATATTTTAAAACCCTCTCTTTAATCTAAATTTAATAAACTACCCTTAACATCCGAATCTCGAACGTCTCCACAAAAGCAAAAAAAGCCAATCCAAACTTCGAAAAGCAAAATCTAGTCCATCCCGTATCGATAAATAAACGAGCCGTATCCTTTAGTTTTTCCATCTCGGCCAGTGTCACTCCGACTCCCCCAGCCTTCCATCTCTCCCTCTCTCTCTTTTTCCGTGTTTCTCTCGGGTGGCAAGGCAAAGTTCTCATTTTGAGGGAGGCAGACGACGACGCGTTTCCGTCGCTGTCCCCAGCTGCCGAGAGATAACATCCAATTTGCGCGCAAACCGCCGGATTTCGCGCGGTTCCGCTGCCGACTGTTTCTCTCCTCGCTTCCTCTCTCTCTCTCTCTCTCTCTCTCTTTAGGGCAGGTATATACGAAGCCACGAGAGTTTCTTTTGCTTTTCGGAGGGTCGCGCGGTAATAACGGCTGGAGAGATGGAGACGGAGACTTATTGCCTTCTTACTTAAAGCTCCGGAGTTTTTTTCTTTCTGTTTGCATTTTCCGCGGTGTTTTATAGCCTTTGAGAACACGTCGGGCATAAATCGAGGCGAAATTAGCCAATTTTAATGGATCTGCGAGCGCGATTTCGAGCAACGGTGTATTCTTGGCGATATATTTTTTGGGGGGCAAAGATTTGGAAAGTTATTTTGCTGTCGCGATATTAGAAAAGTTTGTTGCCAAAAACGAAATATATAACTCTTTAAAATTGCTTTTAGTAGAAACTTTCAAGTCATTTTCAAGTAAAAATAAATCTATTGCTTGAAAATTGTCGAAAGTTGCCAATCGGTAGTACGAATCTTAAATTGTATAACTTGCGTATCAATATTATATTTTATTTTTACAACTAGTAGACGCAAAACATTTATTCTTCGCTTTGATAAATATTGACGTTCTGCAACCGCAGGAAAAAAATTTTTAAACGGTTTGCGAAAATATGAAAAATCATCCACACTATTCACATTCACTTTATTTTACGTTCCGCAGAAAAAATTTTATGAATAGCACAAGATGTGCACGAATTGATTCTGAAATAGCAGGAAAAAACACTTTTTCCCTCTCCGGGTGATAAATATGTATAAAAAAATTCTTACAGCAATCTTTGAGAAAATGTAACACAATAGCCAATTTACGCAGCCGCTGTAATTTACAATTTTACTTCTTATTTTTCGTTCCTTATTTTCTTGAGTGGTTTTTTTCATGATTCAAGCTACGACTGCTCGAGTTCTTTTTTTTTCTTGTCTTTGCTATTTTCCGTTTCATTTTTCTCGCTGAAGTGTGCAACGAAGACGGATACTTTCTTATGAATAATTAAAGGCTTCTCACTCGGGCAGGAACGTCAGGGCCGAGTGCGGAGTGACAAGCGCACAAACCCGAGGCCAGGGCTTTTGTGAAAATCGAAATAATTTTAATAATTTTAAAATTTACGGTGACAGAATTCTTTTGATAAAATTTTTTTTTAATTTGCGGCTGTGTTTAAATTTTTTTTTTTCATAAAGTAAAATTTAGTTAGTTACTTAGAAAATGGCTACCGGGGAAATTTAAATTTAATCCTTAGAGTAAAACTTATTAAGGCGTAAAAGCGTAGCTTGAATTTCAAAGTAGTAATATTTGAATAAAGTCTGGCGCGAGCGTAATTACTTTACAACTGATAAAGGGGGGCGAAAAAAAAATTCAATCATCAAAATTGACACTTCATTGTCCCCAACTGATTCCCCGCCTCTGTCCTTCGGTAAACCGGCACCGAAAGCTCGTCCGTCCAAAAAGTTCAGCAGGATACGCACTTAATTCCAACGCTTAAAAGAGCGTCTCTGCCCGACGAGCGAAGGATAGATCGATCGGCGCCCGGAGTTCTTGGGCCAAAGAGGGGGTGGGGGGAGGGTCTGGTGTCCGAAGATATAACGGGTGCGCGGGCATTAACTTCAGGAATCTTTCATCCGATTCAATTTCCGTTTCGGAACTGTGCTCGCGCGTGCTTGGGGGGGAGGGCCAAAGCCTCCGGCCGGGAGATACGTTTCGCCGCCGGAGAGCAAGTATAAGCCGGATGTAAAACCGGCGAAGAGGCTCGGGCGAGCTTTCGGGGGGGGGGGGGAGAGAGCGGCCTCAAGCCGGCGAAATAACCCATTAACGATGACCAGAGATAAAGCGACAGCTTCGCAGATTTGCGAGCCGCCGGGCTCCCAGGCGCGCCCCGCGCTTGCGGTAGTTTCAATATTAAACAACGCGGCGCGGCGAGCTGCGACCGAGCGATGATACTCTTACTACGGTTAATGACTCGAAATACGTCGGCGGACTTGGCGGCTTTGGTTTCGTTTCGAGAGTTGGGGTTATTCGTTTTTTAATTTAAAATGTGCTGCTTTATGTAAGTGAAATTTTTTGATTGACCTTTTTTAACTAAAAGTGGGGTTTCTTTTTATTGATTGGAATCAAAAGTTTTTATTTTTATTATTCAAGAATGAAATAAATTAAAATTTAGTAAAAGAAGTAAATTAACTACTTCTACGGCCTGTATACAATAAACTATTGTAATTCTTCAATTACCTTGCAAAAAGGGCCATGTTTATCTAGTCGAAACGTTACTCATATAAAAAACAATAATGATAGAACATAACGAAGGAGGAAAAACACAAGAAATAATAACCATTCGTTCAAAGTAAAGGGAGAATCTAGTCTTCCTTTTTATTTTTCGAAATGGTTTAACTACAGAGTTGCAGCTTCAAAAATTGCAAGGACAACGCAAGAGGAGACCTAAACGTTCCCTATTCCTTCGCGAATCTCTCTCCCGCTCCTTTATTTTTGTCGAATTTTCACCTTCATTTTTCCTTTACCCTCTCGCCCTCTCGCCTCCTTTCTTTCTTCAGCCGACGCGGCCGAAAAGGAGAACAAAGATTTCTGGAAAGCTTCTTGGTCTCTCTCTCTTTCTGCTGCTGCTGCTTTTGCAAGCTTTGAATAATTTTCGCCCGAGAAAATATAATGCCGGCGAAAAGGGGAGTAGTCGGGCGCAGGGCGCATCCGGTTTTCGGGAATGAGCCACCGGCAATTTTCATATTCCTTGCCCTTATCCTACTTTCCATTCCAATTCTGTCGCGTTCTACGCTTAGACTTCGGGAGAGAGAGAGAGAGGCGGGGAGTCGGGGAAGGAGGATGTAGCGTGTTTTGCGGGGAACAAAGCCGTCAAGAAAATGGTGAAATTGCGATGTTTGCTAAATTAATTAAGCCATCGTGTAATCGAGTTGGTTTATTTAATTAAAAATTCGGAAGAAACTGCTATATTTAATTGATTAAAGTTGAGTAGAAAGATTAAAAATTATAGGTGCTATAAATTATTTAATTTTTTTTTATTAAAAGATCAGTATTTGTATATTTATCTTTTTAAAATATAGAATAATTTCTTCATTACAATTTTAAATGACTTTATATGCTAGAATTTTTAGGGTGAATATTAAAATTGAGTTTCTCCTCTCAACTAGGAAATAGGTTATATAATCTAATTGCGCGATGTAATGGCTTATTCCTACGCGTTGCAAGCGTAGGTATAAGATTTTGTAAAAATAAATGGTTTTTTAACCAAGTTTAAGTTAAACTAATGGTTAAATTGTTCCAGTAAAAATCAAAATTAGTCATATAAAAATCAATTTGAAAGCTTGTTTTCATTACTCGCTGATTACACGGCTCGATTCAACGGAAAAGCTTCTCCGCCGGAACTTTCGCCGAAGCAATTTGCATTCGAAGAGAGAGCAAGAGACGTTACCGTAAAAAGTAAAAACTATCCCTCCGCGAGCAGGCCTGTCTGCAATTGAATAATTCCCCGATGAAAACTAAGCTCGGCCGGGGCGCGCCTCCAGTCCCCCAAAACTCTCAATTGAGCTGTCGCGCCGAAGCCGACTCGCGCGCGTATCTCGTGACACGCGAACGTTCGCGTCCGGAGCGCATCTCAGAGGCAGGCACCGAGTGCCGCACGGAGAACCGAAAAAAAAACGCCGCTCTCTCTCTCTCTCTTGAGAAAAATAATGGGGGAGGAAGACGCGCGGCCCGGGGAATGCGAAGACGAGTACGAGCCTCGAGCACGAAACGCTGCGAGGGCCGTTATTGGAGGAGAAGCCTCGTTGCTGAATGGCTTTGGAACGAGGAGAATTGTTATCGTTACGCTGAATTCTGCCGCCGCAGCTGCTCGATTCGAAATGCGATGAAAGTTCGCCGGCGGTCGAAAAAAAAAAAAAAAAAAAGAGAGAAGTTTCGCAGTGAATTTAACGCGAGTCGTTGCCTCGACTTACGATCGGCGGTTATCGTCTCCGTCGGATGAGAGACGACGGAAAAAAAATTTTCCCATGGGGTTTCAATTAAGCGTCAAAGCGTCGCGCGTAATGCGCCGAGGAAAGTTCTCGTTTCTCGGCGTCGGTGGAAAAATAATAATTTCGATCCGCATTGCGTAACCTTGAAAAGTAATTCTCGAAAAATTGCTACGCCGAGCGAGTTTAATGTCCTTCGAGTTTCTGGGATTCTTTCTTATACCTGGTTCCCATCGCCGATGGCTCGCCAGAAGAGCAGAAACCAAAAAAAACAAAAAAAAAAAAAAAAACCAGAAAACTTCCCGTCTCCATAGACCCTTTAGGATTGAATCGCGACAGCGTCTGAATAAATAAGAAGGCGCCATAGTATCGAATATAGTATAATGCAAACTCTAAGGGTGCGAGATGTCGCGAACAAAGGAAGAAGTTCCCTTCTTTGATTTTCTACTTTTTTTCACGCTTTCTCTTCCCTTTCGTTATTCTTTTTTTTCTTTCCCGCCGGGTGGCGCACGGCGGAGGATTTCGTTTTTATCCTATTTATTCTGGCGCGCGCGGGTAAGCTGCTTTTGGATTCTCTAATATGAATCGCAGATTGCGAATTCCACGCGCCAACTTACGACTTTTAAAAAGCTTGTTTGTTTATCCAGAAGTGCCGAAGAAAATTTTGCAGCTTTTATAAGATAAATTTCTACTCGTGAGCGGTAGAATTACCGATTGGTTAAAGTAAAATGCGCTCTTTGTTTCAGGTGAGTTGCTAAGGATCTGCTAACATTTCTAAACTTTTTTCAAGTCGGTGAGTGATTTGTAAACTACTTATTCACGCGAACGAAAACGATTTTTCGAGATTCCTGTTCTAAGCTCGATATACCCCTCGAATTACCGAAGCAATTCGCGAAAAGTTTATCCAATCAAGCGGCGACGATTCATTTGCCATTCTCTCAAAATTAAAGACAGAAGGTGCACGGAAAATTTTTGCCTCGTCACGCAGACTTTCGTTATCTACTTGGGCGCAGCTGAAATCTCTATCGCAATTTTGAATTCTCAGGCAGGCAAGCTAAATGCAAGCGCCGCATGGAATCTCATTATGCAGAGCTACGGTCTTGTGTTTCTTACCTCCGAAATTACCCGGACGTCGTTTTCTCATCGCCTCTATTTCCTCTCCTTTTCTTGCTTACTGTCCTCGTCTCTGCCCGCGTTTTTTCTTCTCTCTCTCTCTCTTTTTTTTTTGTCTCTCCAGCCACTCGTGCGTATCCCGACTTATCTGCGTAATTCTGGGCCGCCGCTGCAGCAAGATGAACGACGAGACGCGGAAGGGAAAAGTTGCGCGCGTAAATTTTGAATGAGCAACACGCTTTCAGTCTGAGAAAATAGACAGCATTATTTCTGCGCGAAAAAGTCCGTCCTTACATCTGCGTTGACAGCGCATTTTTGTGCAATTTTTATTTTTAACATGAGTGCTTTCGACGGCGGAGGAAAGGTGGTGTATTTTAAGCTGTCTGGCGAGCCCGGAGAAAATTTAAAAATTTACATTTTTTTTCAACTTTTATTTAAAAGAACATGATTTACATAACGATAAGTTAATTTAAAATCAATGTACAACGACAAAAAGCCTATCACTCACAATCGAAGCGGGCATCGAGCAGGACACGAGCTACCGCCTGACCAAACGTCGACCATCACTACTAATTATAAAACCGATGCTCGCACAACGCCTGGATTTCCTTCCCAGTGACCAAGTTACGTAGATGCTTGCACAGATTTGCGCTCGCAGTGCCTCCGCGGTTCTTCTCTTCGTTAACGAGCTCTTTAATTATGTTTGCAATCTGTCAAGAATGAACAAGCAGTTTATTAAAGAGGTCAGGCCGCTTCGCGATCACGCGTGTGTGTGTGTGTGCTTTCCGCTGATGCTGCATTTCAACCGACTTGCAGTAAAATTACGTTACTTTTGATCTCTTACAAATATTTGACCTCGCGTTTAATGGCTTAATCAAGGATCTCAATTACTTTTACTCGAGATTTTAAATTATGTAATGTTCCGACATCTGGGATATTTCTGATTGTACTTGTCTTGGTAAGGATTAGGAGTACTGGGTTAATTGTCGAAATAGAGGTCACATTGATTACATATAATAAAGTGCAAAAGAACTTTTTTTTTTATAAAAATTATAATTCAGATCAAGATTTTCCGCATAATTCTTCGGAAGATACTTAAAAGTAGAATATACCATTATTCGCGATAGAATTTATCATATTATAATAAGGCTTGCATTTCACAAAGGAATTTAATTAATTCAGGTAAGAAATCCCTTACAGCAAAACTAGCTTACGCCCTTCCCGACTGCATACAATTTCCCAACTCTTTCTCTCCGGGTACTTTTGCCGGGCTATAGGCACGCCAGCGGCAAACTTTCGGGGCAAAAGTTGCGTTCCAGAGCAGTTCCGAACGATACACGACTGCGGACGGGGGGGAGCCTCGGTTCTTTTATCGCTTGTAAAACCGCGGAAGCTCATCAGGCGGGAGGCTTTTTCAATATTCATACGGCGCGAATTTCACTGTGGCCCATTATACTTTCCTCGACTTTTCCGGGTGGGGCGCAACTTTTGCCCCGGGGGCATTTATGAAGTCCACTTTCGAAGTCCACGTGTGCTTGTAGACACGTTCGGGCCGGGGATCTGGGAGAGGAGAGGGGAGAGGCTTTGCGCATCGATCGTTTTATGACCGTTCAACTTTTACGCTCCGCCTTTGTAATCGTCACGTGCTTCGCCGACTCGTGTCCGCGATGAAATATAAAATTGCCGGCACTTCTGATCTCGCCTGTTTTTTCACGCTTTGTGAGCTTTCGAAAAGCATTTTTAAATCCAACTTTCGTGCTATCGCTTACCTGAAAGCTCGATATTTAGATCGAAATCGAAATGCTTAGCTTTTTTAAGATTTTAATTTAAGAAACTTAGGAAGCAGAAAATGTAGTTCCTAAATCAATTACCAAGGATCTACTGCCATTCATCAAAACGGACAAATCCCCAAATTACACACGGAAAAGAGCATTTTTAATATTCAAGCACATTAACGAGTTCTTCCAGAAATCCCGATCCACATTAAAAGGAATAAGAGAGAGAGGGGAGAGAGGCAGCTTGCGCCGCAGCGCTGAAATATTCATTAGGATCTTTTTTATTTCCCATCTACGATGCCATCACTTGCAGCTCCGGTTCTCTTGTTCGCTCTTTCCTCGTCGCGCGAATCGTCGCCCGCCGCCGTCCTATAGAGCTCGAAAGATCCCGACCTTTCCCCCAAGTGCCGTGCAACTCGTTCGAACTTCTCCCTTTACTCGACTCCTGTTCCTCCTGCGTTTTTTTTTCTCCTCTGGATCCCCGAGTCTTTTACTGACTGGCCCTTTTTCACTCCATCACAGTCATTTGCAAAGCCAATTTTTTCCCTGACTGACAAATCTACAATGCGGGACTTTTGGAAAATTAAGTTTTCATTGCATTATTATTACAAGAATACTTAATCACCGGTGAGATTGTTCTAAGGGGGTTTACGGGTAAGTGCCCTGGTAGAAATGAAAAAAAAATTGAATACCTATTTGTAAGGTATTTTAAAAAACATACCGAGAAAAAATATCTATTTTTCCTAGCCAGTTTTCTAACTTAAAACTTAACTTTTTTTTTCATGGACTTTTAAAACTAGTTTGACTAAATTTAAACTTATTTCCGGTATTTACACGGTTGTTACGATAGGTATTTTTAGGTATTTTTCTTTCCTCAGAAATGCTCAGAAACTTTCTCGGTATTCTGGTCGTGAGCGAGAGAGATAGAAAAGAGGAAAGAAATTTACGTTTTCTTTAAAATTTTACCAAAGCAGTATTATAAATAAATGTTTCATTTATGATTCTTATTAGTATTTCGGAAAGCTATCTAAAACATTTAAAATCTTTTGTATATTGTATTGTGTAACTGAGAACGGAAATGTAATTTAATTCGTATATTTCTAGGTTATATTCAATCTAGTAAAATGATGAGAAAATGATCCGAAAAAGCGTTTCAACGCTAAATATTTTATACTTTCCTGGCTAGCTATTTTATATTTCTACCAGGGTGTTTCCTTAATATTACTAAAAGAACTCAAGAAATTGTATTTTCAGAATAGATTAACTTCGTCTCGGGTAAGAATTTTGTTTAAAGTGGAAGATCATTCGTTATGAATTCACAATAAAATCTATTCAAAAAGAGATGCTGTTTGACGGGGCAAAATGAAATTTCCCTCTCGTTTTTAAAAAGATCACAAAATGTATTTTTATTCAAATAAGTAAATGTTATATGATCCTTTTCCAAAATATACCTATTATTATTAATTTACCAGACTATGAAATTAAATCAAAGTTTCATCTTTGCAAGTCTTTCAGTTAGAAAACCAAGACAGGAAATGAAACTTCTATTTTGACTACTCAATTGTCCGGCCAATCCTTTGTCCGACCTTTCGAAAGATTATATTTAGAGCGCCTGCACTTTAACTGAATACGTGGACAGCAAACTCGTAATAACTTACCAAGACAGTAAAAGTAAAATGCAAAATGCAAGAGTGAGAGAAACTGAATAAGGAGCAAAAGAAAGAGAGAAAATAGAAACTGGTAATATAATAGCAGCATTAACGCTCATTAAGAATTTTTCGTTAAGTAGTTTGAATATACTGGAAAATAATTTCAATATAAATGCTTTTACTACATTTTCTTAGTTAAATCTAAAATTGAGGTGCGTATAGAAAACTTTGAATAAATGAGTTCTTGAAAAATAAAACTTATTTTTTAATTATCGTTAAAAGTGCAGGCTAAAATTCAAAGCGATCGATAAAAACTTATTCAATTAAAATTTACTTATTTAAATTAAAAAGATTATCAATTTTATATAACTGCATTTTACATGACTTGATAAATTTAAAACCCTGTTATATTCTACAAAGCATATCTTGTTTTGTTCCAATTTAGTTAAGTGTTCATTCTTCGTATATTTTATTTGTTGTGCTTGTTGTATTGTGCTGCTTTGATCGCATTTAGGTTTTGAGGTCGAGCTATTTTTGACGCTCCAACGACTAATTACTTCAAATTATCCGATTCTACCAGATAGCTGGTATTCTACAATAATCCAAGAAGATGGATTTTAATTAAAATTATTTTTGGAAATGATATACTCCGCAGCTTACATTTCAATTTTTTGAGTGAAGGTTACCGTAGGCAGTCGTTCAATAGACACTTGAAATCAGTTTCAAGTTGCATGATAATTATTTTTGTAATTAACTCGCAATCTTTGATTGAGTGCACTTTGCCTTGTACGTTCGAATAAAAAAAAAGTCGAATTAATTAGAGCTAAAATAAAGTTTTGAATTTTTGAATTTTGTTGTAATAAAGTTAAAAGAAAGTACAACAGAGACTTTTAAAAGCAGCATTGCGCAACGACAGTTTTTCTAAACTGAAAAAAGTGTGTGTCCTGGAGCAATAAAAATCTGCAATCCGTCGCGTACCCCTTGAAGCAGCCTTACGTCAAGCGATAAATTTCTCGCTTTAAAACAGGCCAGCCTAGAAGCCCCCCCTACAACGGATGAACAAATATATACACACGTACGCCGCAGCCGCGCTTTGCCTACTCTCTCTCTCTCCCTCTCTCTTTATGTAGGTCGTCGACATCGTCGACGCTCCGACCGCCACCGCAGATGATAAACCATAATGTGACCGCCGCACGGACGTTGACATTCATTTTAATCGGAATCAGCCGCGCCGAGGCGAGGCCGAGAGAGATAATTTTCACGGCGCGACGCGACGCGCAGCGCACAAAGAAGAGCGCCGAGCCAGACGGGATGACTGAAAAATGAGAGGAGAAATAATGGGCTGCGAATAAGTGAATTTTTATGGGGAAATATGGAGAGAGAGAAAGGGAGATCAGCAGAATGGGCTTTGAAAATGGACGGGAAAGAAACACGAGAGACGAGGGCTGCTGCCAGAGGGAAGGAAATGTGTATGGTCGAACGGAGCTCTGACGAACACTCTTTAGTTATGCAGTCCAGAGACTTTCTCTCCCTCTCTTCTTTTATTGTGGCGAGTACTCTTCTATTCTCTCTGCCTCTATCTGCTTTTAGTGGCTTCAGTTTGATTTATTATTTAACGAGTGTTGGGTTAACAAAAGCTAAGTTTTTACAGATAAATAACCAAGAAAGAGACTCTTTCTATTCAATTGAATATTCAATCGAGATCGTTATTTAATATAAGGCATATAACTCAAAAAAAAACATCGTCAAACTACAAAACGATCCATCGACATGTCACTACCGACAATACATCCAATTAATTTTGACTCGGTGATTAATAGGAGATAACTCACGAATAGCTCAGTAAACTTTAAGCGGCTTAGTTATACCTCTTCTTTTAACGGGCAAAACTTTGCCTTTTCAATCGGAAAGCAGGTCAGCGCTTCGGACGTGTTTTGCGAAGTTTCCCTTTTTAAATGCGAGGAAAATGAATAATTTAACGTAAACATAAACGATGCTTAAGGATTAATAAAATCTCTGACGTGCCGTAAGGAACGCGAGGCGTACGTTTTCTCATTACCGGGAATTTTCTCGCAAAAATATGAAAACCACGCGAGTCGTAAAATGCATATCCTGAAAATTTATCGCTCAAAGCGAATCATATTTTGCGTTCTGGCGGAAATGATATAAACCGCGATGCAGCGTGCCGCTGAAACAGGAAGTTATTTTTTCATGATAAAATTTCGTTGTTTACAGCCCCGTCGACGACCTGACGTAATAAAATCAAACGCGGTTACCTATTCAAATTATTATTTAATGGAAAACAAAAGATGTGCGTACTGCGATTAATTAGTTTTCATTACTATACGAACCTAATTGTTATTCACTATCTGAAAATCCACAGAAAAAACGTTTCAATTTAATCGAATGATTTGAATTAAATGCAAAACTACGTTTTAGTCGAGTAGTGTTACATCGATGCCAGCCGCAGGAATCGGCAAGAATTCAAGCTAGTATTCGAAAAGGTTCACCATAGGAATCCAGTAAAACATGCAATAGACTTAAGCATTTACGAGGAGTTAAATTTGCATGGACTACTGTCGTCGAACTCAAAAATCCGAGGCGCGAGTAAGCGCAGATTCCTGAATATTTACCGGCTTAGAACGACAGAGGACCGCGGCTTCCTTGTATTTTTAGAAAAATAGCTACGCCAAGGCTGACGAAAGGCTCTGTTCATTTATTCATTTTTCATTGTTCGTTTGGTGGAATGACATTTATAATAATAAATCCTTCCTGTCTCTCAGCTCCATTTCCGAAGCTATTATTATTTTTAATAAGAAAAGTTGTTTTAAATTGAAATTATTGCGTTTTCTATGGAAAATTTAGTGAATGCACTTTTAATTAATAAATTGCACTTTTCAGAATTAAACATCCATTTGCAGTAAAAATTTCAGTAAAAATACCATTTTCTCAGGTATGGATTTTACAGTTCAATCATGGTTAAATAGCTTAGAGTAGTGTTAATCCTAAATAATAATTAAAATAAAACATGGCCATCTTTTGAAGTAACTATTCGAGTAACAAATTACAAAAATAAATTTCGTACAATCGTGATTCTGTTTGAATAGAGCGATTAACAAGTAAAACCCTGCACGAAACCTTTCCTTACTCCCCTCCCCCCCTTCCCCTTAGTCCTACAAAAGCCAACTAAAAAAGAGCAACTTGTCTCGCAAAACCCAATAAAGAGAATTTACGATACATTAACGAGGCCTAAATCAAAATTAAGCTCCTCGGCGCGAGCAACAAAAACAATGAGGACCTCCCAAGCAATCCGGGCGGGCAATAATTCCTCATTTCTACTTCAATTATACGTTCGACATGGCGCGTCACTTGCAGCTGTGCTTAGGACAGCGGCTATTTTACGGCCCGGAAAAAGGGGACCGGCGATGCGTAATGACCCGAACGAGCTCGCCGAGCTCTCTCTCTCTCTATCTCTCTCTCTCCGCGTACGTATATAAAACGATAATGACTTTTGACGGTGTACATTTTTACGAGGCGCAATTATTCGACGCAAAAAGCCCATGCAAATAGGCTTAATTGCGATCTGAATCGCGTGCGCGCACTAACGACGTTTTGATTTATGCCCAGAAGCGCGGAGAAGTCGCGAGCTTTCACTCGTGACATGCTAATAAGTACACGCGGGGGATCTGTGCCGTAGACGCGAGGCGGATTTCGCGGAAAAATAATATTCGCCCCGATGTCGTCGATGTCCGAACGAACAACGTTTGACAATAAAAGCCGGCCCTACCCCCCGCCCCTCCGCGCGATGTCGTAAATAACGTTTAATAACCCTGTCTCGGTGTAGGTGTGCGTGGGTGCCCCGCGTTTACGTAACTTTTTTTCAATCGAAGAAATATATCACCTTCCGCGTAATTATTTTCTTGCTCGTGATAAAAAACTAGTGATATGTATATATTATTTGTTTTATCTTTATTAAATCGGAAATGCAATTTATTTATAAACAGGAGCAATGTCAATATACTACTTTCAATAAAGCTTTGTAATTTTTCATTAATCGTTGAAATCAATAAATGAGTGAGAATTTTAATTCGAGTAAATTATTTATTTATTTACTTTCCCAGAATAGCATAATTATTTTTTGATATATTTTTTAACATCATTTTACACATATTACGTACAATTAAAGTTTCAGCAGAAGAACTTTGTCAGACGAAAACTGAATTTTCCATGATCAGAGCGTCTTAATTAAAAGGTTTTCCATTTCCCTTAAAACGTCCTTTACAGCTTGTTGCAAATTTAACATTTCGCATCCTTATCTGTCTGCCTCACTGCTACTTTGCGCCGCTTCCGTACCGGCAGAAAATAGCCCGCAAATCCGCGCCACCCAGCGCATGCATTGCCGTCGTTCGCGGTCGCACAAAGTGAATATTATAAATGTCGCTCTCTCTCTCTCTCTCTCTCCCTCTTGCCGAGTTTCACTGAACTTGGCTTAACCGAATTAATGTGCGGTCGAGGGGGGGTAGGGTTGCGCTCGGGCTCGTCGTAAAATTGCAAAAATAAATGGAGGCGGCGCCGATCTCTCTCCCCCGACGTGAATCAGATTAATTTCAGTTATTACTCGCGACATTCGAAATAAATGTCCTGAATGTAAAGCGGATTACGAAGCTGTATGGAATTATGGCGTTTCATTATGTTGTTTCAAACAAGGCCGCCTTTCAAAGCCGAACGGAATGCTGGTCGAAAATGTCGAAGGAATGTTTTTTCGATAAAAAAAAAGCGGGATGGATTGAAATTTTGATGCGTCAACTTAATGAATTCCGTTGTGCTGAAGTTGCGTCTACTTCGTTTCAGACAAAATTATAGCTTGGCCTTCGTCTCGGGGGGGTTAAATCATTATACACTTTCACGGACTTCGAAACGCAGCGAGAGTTAAAGCATAAATTCAACGATGCATTGAGGACAAGCAGGTCATTTCGGAAAGTAGGGGCGGAACCGCCGAAGAAGTAAAGCGAAGACAGCACACCGAGTTCTCGGCCGAGAAAAACTTTGGAAATGGACCAAGTACCAAATGCAGGAGATTTTCCGACTTGCCGTGAAAGGGCATTTGTTCGTTTACGTTTCTTGCATTACCTTGTTTGTCAAACTTATAATTTAAGACCGTCCTTGACGTGTCATAAGTTTTTCTGAAAAGTGCTTTTCAAAATTCGTTTAACAACCTGACAAAGAAAGTATTTTCCCACGTCGAATCGAATATCGAAGAGCAAATTTGATTGCAGAAAAATTGATTGAAAAATAAAAGAAATCATTAAAAAAACAATTTACACAATTTTTTCACCCAACAGGAAACGTCAATAATTTATTGTCATGAAATGAAGATTTTGTCTTATAATATACAGCCATTTTTATCTTTACACTTCGTTCGCAATAATTGGCTGCTTTACAATCGGCACACACTCCAGCGGATTTTCCTCTCGTCTTTTCGTCGCCTCTAACTTGCTTTTGCAATAAATTCAGCTCGCGGCGCACCGAAAGATTTTTTGGCCGGGAGCCACCCGAGCCGGTTACCATAAAGTGGAATTCCACGATCAGAAGGAGTATTAAGTACGGACTCGTGGAATAAAATGAAAAAGACAGCTAGACAAAAAAGAATAAGAGCCCGGAGTGAAAAGGAAAAATGGAGGACCTTAAAAAAGATCAAGAAGATAAAGCAGAAGAGCTTAGCGCGCGGTAAAGAGGAAATATGCTAAAATTATCAAGATTCCGTTTGCAGATTTTAATTTAATGCAAAATATTATAAAGTTAATGACGGGAAAGAAAATGAAATTATTCGGAAGTAAGAAATGAACAATCAAACCCTTGACATAAGCAAACGTTAGCCGATAAACAACAGACCTGAAACGGCATAAATTGACTGCCCCAAAAAAAGCAGTCGAAAACAAAAAAAAAAACGTCCTGTCACGGCGGAGCGCAAAGCGCGCGGCAAGCTCCATAATTAAATCTCGCCCGGCAATCGGAATATTCATGTCCGCTCGACCTCTCTCTCCTTCGGCGCTCGTCACAAAAAGTCGCTCAAACGCCGCCGGTGTTTTCCCTCGGGAGACAATGCGCGAGAGAAGGAGGGAGAACAAGTGAGAATCGCTCGAACGCGAGAATCGCTAAATTATCCGGCGACGTAAACTCATTGCCCTTTATACGGGCCTTTGACCGGTCTCACTTAAACTAATTTCCAGTCTTCCCGGAGTTTCAACGACTCGCTCTCGCTTTCTGCCCCCCCCCCTCCTTTTTCCTCGGGCTCGTTCTCTCGCCTTTTTTCGCCCGCGCTGCTTTCGTTTCTTCCCTGCATTCCTGCCTCTCGCGGATCGCGCTGTTCTTTTGAGTTCAATTTCTTCCTGCGTAGAACAAAGAGGAATCGAGAGGCGTGCATGTTAGAATTGTACAATACTTTTGTAGGAATAGATAAAATGTCTATTTCTTTACCAAACACGTTTTCAAAACTATGTATAAGAAATAGCCTATATATAGTATACTCCGTCAAAAGATTGATCCAAAAGAGCTTCCGAGTATTATCATCAATAATTAAAGGGCTATACGAAGCTTTTCGCATACGATATCAAAGCCAGGCGCATGTAAGGTAAGAAAGTCTCGTAAGAGGCCCAAGTCAACTCCTTTCCCGGTAGCTCATAATAAATGGAACGAAAAACGTCGCAAAAAATCTAATGCATAATGCATTTACAAAAGTGGCCGATAAAGAGAAAGAGGTTGAAAAGTTATTAATGTCCCTCTCGTTAATCAGCATAACGGACTAGAACTCCGTAATAAATTGATACAGCCCCACTAGGATATAATAAAGCTTAATCGATTGGGCCCCTTCCCTCTTCTCCATTCATTTCGACCCTCATAAAATTCTATCCCCCGCATCCTTCCATCGAACTTTATTTCCATCTCGCTCTACACCCATCGTTCCTCGCGTCTCTTACTTTGTCTTATTCGTTCTCAGTGTCCTCCTCTTCCTCTCTTCGTCAGTCTGCCCTCTCTCTCTCTCTCTCTCGCTCGGACAAAGAAGAGATCGTCAGCGGAGGGGTATCCACTCTCCTGTCCTCGGGACGGAAGAGAGTTCAACTCCCCCCGATTTACTCCGATCCTCTCGAGCGACCGGTAAGAGCATTCCACTTGGGGAGAAAGGAATTTCTCCTGCTCCCCCGCGGCTCTTCTTCGTTTTTTTTTTTCTTCTTTCCTTCTCCGAGGCCGAGGAATTTGATTCATTAATCAAAACATCTTCCGGGCGAGTGCAGACCCTCGAAAAGCCAGAGGTGTTTAAATGTTTCTTTTATGGGTATAAATAACTTTGCTCGTCCTTCTGCTCTCCGCCGGCTTCCTTCTTCCTTCTGCTGCACCTGCCTTTTTTTTGTTCCGCTTTCGAGCCTAGTGCCGCGGCGAACTTTTGTACCACTTTGTTGGGAGAGCGCTCGCAAAAATAGCCCGCGATGATATAACGACGGTACTTTGGAAAGTCTGTCTTTACTAATCGGAGTACGAAGAGAATCAAGCTTTAGCTCTCCCCTTCGACGTAGTTAAAAGTTGTTTCAAACTTGAATAATTATGAGTACAATGATTTATCATTTTTAGGTAAAATCTGACGTATACCGTTAGTCTAGATGAAGAGCGAGCAATTGAAAAGCTCCTTATAGTACACTGAGAAAAATGTCATAAAAAAATTTAATACATATCTAAGAAAAATTACTATATTATATAGTAATGCGGGGAC
>JAWWML010002188.1:0-45302 GCA_035047165.1 Ormyrus rosae
TTGTACATAATTTGTATCAATTTATGTAGAATCATTTTTTAATACAGCCGTTATATACAACTTGTATTCAAGTTGAACAAAATTTTTTTACTTGAGAAGCATGTATGACAAGCATTTTGAATATTTCTTTAGAACCCATCGACTAACTGTTAAAATAATAATTTTCATAAAAGGGCACTAAAAACAACTTTGAGTTTTACTTCACAAAAATTTTGCACTCTTTTTAAGCTATTTTTTAAAAAAATGCTTGACTTTTATAATTATGCTGTGGAGATTAACAAAAAGGGCAGACCTTCAAAATTAACACCCATTTACAATTTACTTTATTTAATAGGTATATTTTTTAGTTTAAAGATGTAGGTTACTTTCAAAGAGCTAAAAATCGCGCTTTCTGGGTTCTGAGCTTTGAAATGAAACTTTTCAAAATTGTGTTGAGTTTTATCAAACCATGACGCTTTTTGTTCGAGTTGCGTGCATTTTCAGTCACGATATAAAAAACTTTGTAACACACCATGGACAATGCGACAAACAAATTCAACGTGCTTGAGATTAATTTATATAAATTATTCATCGCACTTAAAAGAAAAGTGTTGAAGAGAAGGTTCTTAATTGAAGCTGAAGCTCCAAGGCGCGAATAAACAAAATATTCTAATTATTTTTCGCCAACTCGGCATTTAAAAGCGCACGAAACTTACAAAGTGCACTGCCGAGAAAGATTTCGTCTTTGATATGAAAAGTTTTTCCCCCCTCTAATTTAAAAAAAACACGAACCCAGCCGCGAAACGGCTATTTCCTCCTTGCCGTCTCTCTGCCCGATGAATAACCTTCCGCAATGTTTCCATAACCCGTACGAAAAAACAAAACTCGAACTATCGGTATCGCGCAGATAAAAAAAAAGCTCGCAACAGGCCGTTATAACGCGTCGCGTTAAGGTGTAGAACGAAAATTGAAGCAGCGTTTCATATTTCTCGGTAGCGACCGCGTTACACAATTCCCGCTTGGGGGGGGGGGCCGCGCGCGTGCAAAAACTATTTTCGCGAGAGAGAGGGAGAGAGAGAGAGGATACCGCTGCGCTCTCTCGCCCTAGGGGCTTCCGCAGGTTGTTACGTCCCCTTGTACCGTGTCCATGTGTTCGCCCGCTTTTTCCATTCAGCTCTATAGGAAGGCATTTTCCGAGAGTGCGAATAGACTCCCGCCCGTGGAAATTGGAAGATCGGTCTCCGAGCGCGCGCGGCGTCTCTGAATGAAAACTTTGCTCCTGACCTGTGGCAGCAGCTTTTTCAGTCGCTCTGTCTTTCTCTCGGGAGAGAGCGAGAAAGAGAGAGGGAGAGAGTGGGTGGAACGAGTCTTTTCATCGCGAGGGAGTCGAACTTTGTAGGAAGTCGGAGGAGTGAAAAAGGCCGCTGTATGGTCAGACTTATTATTCCTCGCAGCTGAAATTATTATTCTTCGGTGGAGCTGCGTGGCGGTAAGTGGATCAACTGCTGTGGAATTTGCAAGGAGCTCTCGCCGGCGTATTTTTTAAATTACCGCGACTGCCCCTTTTTTTCTCGCGCTTTCTGCGAAAAAAATTGCGGGAGTGTGTTCTGAATAACTAGCGGCTGCTTTGAGAAAAATGCTCGCCCCATTGCAATGCTACGCTGCCGCTTTATTTGACGTTTACTGTCTTCTAAATTAACTTTGTGCCCCCCCCCCCCTTCGAGCTTAACTATTTCAGTACTCTTCCGTAGATCTGTCTTTGAAGCGGTACACTTTAATTTTCAATCTGAAAACTCGGAAATCACGAAAATAGCTGCGAAAGCAATCGCGAAAAGCCGCCCGAAAGGAATGCTTTCGCAGCAGTTTACACTGAAAAAAAATTATTCCAGCATTCGGCGCTCCGCAAGCGTAAACTGCGGGGGATCGGTGAAAAATCGGCGCGGCGCATCTTCGCTTGTTACTCGGCATCGAAAATAGCGCAAAAAAGCCCGAGAAATCAAGAGCGAGAGCTTTGTGAAAAAGCGCGCTACCTCTACGCTTTGCTCCGCAACCTGTCTTTGAGGCTTAAATCATGGAGATACGCCTCAGTGTACATGCAGGAAATAGAGAAAGAAGGGCAGAGAGAGATATCGATGTTCCCGATCGACCCATATTTTTTCGCGAAAAAGCCGAGCGCGTACTGTGCGCGGATATTCTTTTGGCGGCAAGGGAGAGAGGCTTGTTGCTCTTGTTCTCTCGCGCTTTTCCTTTTTTTTCGGCCGAGTTCGGCCTCTCTCTGATTAGTTCTCGCGCAGCGTTTTTTTTTTGTCCCGATGATAGCATCCCGATCCGATTGTCTGCTTCCACCGTCGATTGTCGCTTCTGTCTCTCGCGCGACTTGTGCGTCCGCGAACTAAACTAATTTTACACGGCCGCGAAAATCCGGGGAGTTGTTTCGGCTCCAGCGCCTCTCTGACAAATTTTAAATCCACGAGAGCGCCGACCTTTTCCATGCGTCGATACAGCGCGACTAAAAACGATATTCGGCAGAATCGAGAGCTTTCGGCGATTTTTCGAGCTCTGCTAGAAAGCGGAATATGGAGTCGATGTTGGGGAGGATTTTGTTTTCGGGTTGGTTGAAGAAAGTAGTTAGAGATTGATAATAAGCAATTGATCGTATGTTACTTTAGTCGCTTTTTAACAGTATTATTGCACAAAATACTGTAACGGCTGGCGGTTTTATGCAACGGCTGCTCAGCCGTTGCATAAAATTTAATAAGCGAAAAATCACAAGCTCGAGGCAAAACCAATAGAAAAATGCTGAACTGAAAGAGAGCCGGAGACTCTCGACAACGTGGAAGCCGATCTTGCCTCGCGAACTCGCTGGCTTTCCTCTGCTGCGCTGCTGCCACTGAGGAGCTGAAAGTTTGAATCGCGGGGAGTTTACTCGCAAATATACCAACACGTGTTTGCAACGTAACAGGCGGTTTATTAAGGAGCAACAAAAAAAAAAAAAGAAAAGAAAAATGGCTTTATAATCAAACCGCGAAGCAGCAGACGCGAAGCGGCTAGACGAGCGGCACGGCGCGAGAGGGGTGTAGAGAAAGAGGGAGAACGCAAATGTGAAATTCACCCAGAGCGGGCACTTACAATTTTGTCGTGGAGACGCTGCGATCCCACTCGAATCTCCGCTCGCTCGCCGTAGCTTCCACCAGGAGATCGTGTGTCCTGAAACGGTAGTTAGACGGGGTGCACACAACGGCTGCACTCACGGAAGTCGCACACACAAAGAAAAGGAGTAATCGCGCTCGCACAATAATCAAAGAACTGGGCTCGGTAATTCGCTTCGCTCGGGTCGAAGGCTTAAAGCAATCTGCCTGACACGCGCTTCTCGCGACACCGTTCTCTCTCTCTCTAACCCTCTCTCTCTTACCATAGCGCCCTCCATGTCGTCTGCTCTCCTCGGCACCTGTTCTAATGTCGGTTAGAAAATGTTTTTAAGAGAATGTTTATAATGGCTGTTTCAGAGAGAGAAATGTAACGTTCGTTAGAATACTTATCCTCGAGAGATACTTGCTTAGCTCGGAATGCATCTGCTTAATGGTGCAGAAATGACAGGGTTCTAAAGCAATAATAGTAAAGCGGGTACTCGGAGTTAGGCATTAAGAAAATGAAGATATTTTAGTAGGATTTACCAAATGTGTGATATTATATTTAAAATTAGTTAAATATTACCTTAGCGGATATTTTAATTGATAAAATGTCTGCTAAAAATTACTTGAAAATCTAATGTAATATTTATAATAAAGTATTTAACGTTAATAAATGTCCGTTCCAAGAAATTAGTTTATAGCTTTATTCTATTTATGAAAGTTTGAAGAGAATTCTAAATGATTTTGATTCTCTTTAGAAAGAGCATTTCAGAAACAGTCTTTCATGCGAAAATGCTCGATTTACGAGTTTCCAGCTCATACAGGTAATTTCAATCTCCGAAAAACGTTTCTAAAACCCGAGCAGAGTTAGATCTCAAGCTGATCAAAGGGTATGAAGCTTTTGCTTGAAACTTGATTCGCGAAAGTCTTATGGTCTCTTAAAAGAATCAAATTTACTCGTAAAAGAAGTTTTGCGGCTAGTCTGGCGGAGTAAAGACTTTGAGTTGAATTAACGACTAAATTTTCTTGATTCTTTGAAACGATTTTTGCTACAATATTTAAAATTAATTAAGCGTCGTCGAATTTTCATTATCTACTTTGAAATATAAGTTGTTTTTGCATTTATATAACTTACCAATCTTACTTATATAACTAATTTCGTATTAAAAAATTTAAAAGTGTTCCATTTCGACTTGATTTAAATCGATACCAAATGATGAGATTTATTTACAGTTGCTTAATAGAATTAAACCAATTGTTTTTATTTGGTTCTTTGTATTCAATTCTGAATATTCGAAATCAATACTTTTTTTTAGAGATTTACTCGTTTTTTTTAATTCTTTTTAACTTTTTAAATTCTATTTTAACTTAAATTTTAATGTCTGCAAATTAATAGTCCTTTAATCTTGTTTTAGCTGCAATATTACTTAACACATATATCCTAACTTTAAAGCTACTACCTGTACGCATTTACAATGATTGTACACAATAAAATTTACAACTTTTCTTCGCTCGCGCCATTTAGTTGGGCAGTTGTCGACGTTACCGAAGCCCTTCTTGAAATATATTATCGATATTTTACTGTCCTTTGCCGTTTGTACAGGAAATGTTTGCAGTAACTCTAAAATAGAAGTTAGAATTATGAATTTTAATATTGTGAGTGTATATTTGAAAACAAAATTAATCGTTCAAGCTTCCAAAATTGTTATCAAGCTTTGAAAACTTAATTTCCGCTCATCCAATTATTAAATTGGAGATTATAAAGGTTTATTTTAATCCTTTTTAAGCTGAAGTTTAAAGGTAATTGATTCTAAATAAAATTAGCATTATAGCCATTTAAACTCAAAGAGCCGTTTTAGTATAAAACTATTTCTAAACAATTAAGAACATTGGAGATTGACGGAACTTGCAGTTTGAATGATTCTTATAGAAACTTTATTTATTAATAAACTGCCAATATTTGTTATTTATAAAATTGAGATTTTTTTGGATGTACAATTTGTTTTTATAAAAAAGAAGGGGAATATAATGATTAGACTTCTAAAAATTGAGAAATTAAATACTAGTCTCGAGGTGAGTGCTTTATTTACTATGATTGAGTTACACGGCATCAGCCGAGCTTAAAAACTCGTATTGTAACAATTTCTTGATTAAATATTACCGGGAGTTTCACTTTTTACAAAGATTTGTATTAAGATACCAAACAAAATTTATTTTTTCTTCCCAACATGAGAAAATAGCCCGAAGCGTTCTACCAAATTAAATTACATAATCATGAGCTTCCATATCAATCTCGTTCGCACAACTCAATTCGCCCCCAAAAAGCAAAGCTCTCCAACCGACCAACAACTTCACCGAAAAGCCAAACCCGAAGACCCCACATGTTCTAAAAGAAAGATCAGCGAAACTCGGCGCCCATCGTCCGCATCCCCGATCGACTCTCCCTTGCAAGCTTCCCCCCCGCGCGGGGGGTTGAAGACGATGAAGAGCCGCTCGAGCGTTCTATTTATCCGCTATTTATTTAGGCGGACTCGCTTGTCGAGCTTGCAAGCTAGCTCTCTCTCTCTCTCTCTCCCTCTCGCTCTCTTCCCCCACCAGCCAGCCGCCAGTCAGTTCTCAGCTTGGCCACCCGGCGGCGCCTTGCAAGCTGCGTGGAAAGCGCGCGCGCGCGCGGCCGCGAGTCCGTCTGGAGGTGCCGAGCGGGCTGCTGCTTGGCGCCCCACTGCTGGCCTCCCGCTTGTTTACGAGCGACTGCCGCCGCGAAAAGACCCGCGAGTTTACGAAAGTGCGCTGCTGCTGCTGCTCCGCGTCCGCTCTCAATCTCTCTCTCTCTCGATGTGTCTCGCCCGCCGCCGGCTGTGCTGAGCTGCGAAAATGTCGCTGGTCTCGGATTACTGCAACAAGTTCCGCATCCGAATTTAAGCCGCAGATCAGTTTTATTGGCGACGCTCGGGACTTGTGCGGGGCCGCGCGATATATACTTCAAGTGCGAGAGCTGAGCCAGATGCGCGGCAGGCTGAAGCGGCCTCGCAGCCGCGGGGCATCGACGGACGACGTCGTCGTCGGGCGCCGTCGTGGCACCGCACGTGCAGCCACGGCGCGCCGACCGCTCGAGTAGTGGGCCAATCGTGACCGACTATTAATATATGCGAGCGGATAACGCAGGTATTTGGGATTCCCCGCCTCATTTTCGCTCTCGCGGCTCGTTCTCTCGTTCCGTTGAGGCGCTGGAGGGGGGATGTATAAGGTAAGGAGCGCGTAATTAGATGCTCCAGCTCGTAAGTTTACGCGGATTCACTTAGCGGAGTTTCTTTTCATTTGGAACGGGTCTGGTCTTGAGATTTTTTAAAAGGGTTTCTACGCCGGGGAATTTCTCCGGGGGGTTTTTTTTTGTACGTGCTTTCGTGAATAATGCTAATGGGGTGCTCACGGTTTTTGGTGGCTGCAGCATTGTGTGATTTACTCAGAAAGTACGGGAGACAGTGCCGAGATTAACGTGTTTGTTACTCTGTTTTGCGAGGCAGTGTTTGATTTTAATTAAAAAACAGAGGCAGAAAATATTTTGAATGGCTTTTAATCGAATATTATGATAAAGAAGTTATGCCATTGAAAATGGATAATCTAGCATAATTACAATTCTTTTCATCAAGTCACTATCAGGCTGTATTTTTGGTTGGTGAATTTAAGAAGAATTTCTGGTACAATACGTTTTGGAGATAATAGGTCACAGGATCAAAATGAAAATTTAAAATTAAATAATTTTATAATAATTTTATAATCAAATACTTTATGCGCTTAAAATGATAATCATCCAAAGAATTTGTAATATAATACACCAAGATATTACAATAATGAAACACTGTTATCTAAAAAATTGTTCAGATACTTCACAAAGATATTGCTTAAGTAATTAAAAATCGCAAAATGCTTCGGAATCACCGTCCGTATAATGTTTTATTTAAAAATACGAAGTGCATATTGTATAATCGCGAATATTGCTACTTCCTGTTATTAAACCAGCGATGGAAGTATTTCATTGAAAATAAATGAAATTGGGACACATTATACATCGCGGCCACTTTTCAAAAGCTATATCAAAATGTATTTTTACGGCCTCGAGATCTGCTTACACCGCGCTTATCCAATAACTATCTCTTTTTATCAACTCTTCTATTCATACGGCCTTAATTGAGCACAAACCCCGGGTAGTCGTAAAATCTACTCAAAAAAAATTTAAATAATCGCCTCTCGTCGCCACTCCCGCTATAATTCAATCCCGCGAGCCTCCATTAACAATAAATCAGACTTCCAGGCGAAAATCTTCCCCGACTCCGAAAACCGCCGAAAAAAGGTTCTCCCCCCCTTCGCCCTCCGGCAATTCGCGGAGACGTTCGCGCAAAATGAAGAGGTCTTGAATTCCCGCGACCTGGATTCGCGCTTTGATTTCCGCCGGCTCCTTATGGCTTTTGTGCCGCGCGTCGGGCCAGAAATCCGCGAGAGGATTGACAGGCACGCGCGAGCGATTTCGATCGGAGCGCCTGGTGCGTGGTGCCTGGCTACGAGAGAGCTTACTCCAAAGAGCTTTCGCGCGCGCGGACGCCTTTTCAAGCTGGCGTGTGCCTTTGTTTGGCGCGCCGCGGCGAAAAAAGGGCGCGGGGAGCACGGCTGAGCCGTTGGATTTTTAAGGCGCGCCTGACGATTGTTCGATATGCCGCGCGGAATTTCATCAAGTACTGCCGATGTAATGGGTCTGAGGAGAGAGCGGGTTATTCTTTTGAAAATCGGTGCGTGAAGGGTGAGAGCTTTGGCGGCGCTTTGCGGAAACGATTTTTACACCTGGAGTTTCATTGTCCCGAGTAGTGGGGTAATTTCACCTGATGGATACTGAGCAGTTCAAAGTTTGTACGCGAAATTTCGAATGTATTACAATTTCAATGTAACACGAGTGTTGGTAATTCTTCTATCGCAAAGTTGGAAGTTGAGAATTTCACAGTACGTTGATCTTTTAATTCTTCTATTACAAAAGATAACTAGATTTACTTATTACTTAGCATAACTTTATTTGACAAGTACAGAGTTTCTTTAATAAAGATATCTCCAGGGGGGGCGAAAGTTAATTCCGAAAGTTTTTTACTCGATAATCGATTACTGTAGAAATACTTTGTACTCGGGGTCTTTCTAAAAATGTGTGCAGAACGCGAGTTGAATGATGGCAAAGAGATTTCTCTCAAGCCTTTATACGTGATGGCGATGCCATTGTATAGTGTCTTGTTGGCTTTTGTGTTTGCGATTCGGTTTTATTTTTGCCCCAGGCTCAGGTGGAGACTGGTGAATTTCGAGGAAAGGCGAGCTGTTTTGAACGAAATACAGTCATGTTTTACAAAATCATTTTTACATGAAATTTAATAATCTGTAATAATTACAAAAAAAAATTATTAGAAAATTGTTTTTCTGAATTTTATTTACGTTTCTAAATTTTAAAAGAAAGTTTTTGCGCTTATTTCACGAGTAAAATGGTTAAATCTAATTTTAATGAAGTTGCATTGCTATTCTCGTTACTAAGAGTGCACTAATATTGCTACTTAAAACAATCGTTAGTTCTATAAATTTATAGATTTTTGTGACGCAAGCTGAACGGTGCGAAACAGATTTTTCTCTGCGCCTTTTTACTTTGTGCAAAGCTGCTCCTGTATCGTCAGCTTTTGTTTGCCCAGTTTTTCTACTCTTTTCGATCAATTTCGTATTAAATTAAGCAATAAAAAACAGTATTTAATAGTCAATGAATGCGTTCGATATTTTATCGTTTTAATTTGTTTTTGCTTTTTCGAAAGGTTGGAAATCCACTGTAAAATAACTGCAATGTTTCTTCTAATGCAAAATAACAATTCAGTTCTCGATACTCAATTTGATCGAAATAGCGAATATCTTGTAAATCCAATTAAAAAATATGTACATCATTCATGTTAACAAAATTCTTTTTATGGAATTTATATAGAAATATCGATTTAATATTCAAAGTTTTTTCACAAAATTTACACCCGAACCGCAGGTTTTTCTACTACATCAATTCAAGCTCTATATTCTGACATTTTTCTTTCTATTGATTGCAAGTGAGACGATGCATTCTGCAAATTGGAGAATATACGTTTTAGCATGCATTTGATTCCGAGGTTGCGAGAATCGTTTTTCTACTTTTCAAGAACGTGATGAAAGAATGGTTGCGTGGGTTTGGGTAGACTTTTAATTGACAGATGCGAAAGCTCAGAAATCTGTGAAATTAAAACTTAGTTGGAAATAGCTCCTCTCTTCTATGGCTTTTTAGATTCCTGTCATATGATATCAACGATTAAAAATGTATTTATATCTTTAAATTCTGTTTAAATGATAATTTCTGCTTTTATTATTAAATTTATTATAATTGTATTTTATTTATTTCAATTCTCGTGTCCATTTCCGCAAATATGAGTTTAACATTTTAGATCCTAAAAAAGCTCACTAATTTGTTTGCTATAAGCAAAATAAATAAGTAATAAATAAGTTGTTAATAAAGAGTTTAATGAATCATACATCGGTTTAGATATAATTACACATTAATTTAACGACAATCTGATGTAAATTTTTATTGTCATTTTATTATCAGCTCATATATTCATTATTAAATTCAATAATATTCATCCACTTTTCCTTGTAGCGAATCTGTATTTGCGGGAAAATTTCAATAAATCGCGGTAATGAAACTCTGATTTCATTGCATTTTGATGAAGCAGCATCAAAAAAGTAGCTGCTTTCATCAATCCGCGCGGCAACGGAACGTTTCGGTGGCGTCGGTTTGATTTCACGCGCATCAGAAACGATCCCGCGGCGGCGACGAAGAGAAACAAAAAGGCGAATTATATTCGTATGCGGCAGGAAATCACCAGGGGATAAATTAATTAATGCATTTAATCGGTTTTTGCTCCGAGTTCCCTAATTAATATATCCCCTCGGAAAAGTCACGATTGCTCGCTCGGCTGCGAATGAGCGACGTAATTAAGTTGGTGGGCTAAATTCTATTTGATTTCTATCCGATTCGCGAAGACGCCGCTGACTTTCTTTAAGTGTGTTTGCGAGCTTTTACCTTGACTTCTTTTTCGCGATTTCGAATCCTCCAGGTAGATTATAGTTACTTTTCTACTTTTCTCTCTCTCTCTCTCTCTCGCTCTCTTTCTCTCTCAACTCTCGGTAAACAATTTCGACTCGCGATGTATTTTACAGCTACTTTCGGTTGCACAAAAAACAGTCAACCTTTTTGAGGAAACTTTGTGCTCCAAGCTAACTGAAAAGCTGATTACGGGTTTTCGAGATTTCATGTACGTGGATTTCATTAAAAGCTGATGGTTTTTAGATATAAAAATTGTAGATGGCGTTCAGATTTTATGTTTGCGGTTAAAGGGTTTAAAATAAGCTATAGTTAAAAAAAATGATATTAAATATTTTTATAAAAATAACCGTTTTGACATTTTTACTCTAAAAGATTAAATTAGTGAATTTGCGACGCTATCGGAACTTTATTGCAGAATATTAATTTTATATAAATGTTACATCCTCCATAATTTAATTAAAACGTTGGAATATTGTCACAATATTCCAACGTTTTAATTATTCAATAATTTCGATAATTAAATAATAAAAATTACTAAAAATTTCGATAATTAAAAGCATTCCAGATGTGTTTCCCAAGATTAAATTCAATGTTTATTTGAAAATTCGAAAACTACGCAAGTACAATAATCACTCCTTGTACAAAAAGTGCATCCGCCAATAGGAATTCTCGGTTGCTCAAAAATTGCGTCGGCGAACGCACATAAAAACCGAGCGCATCTCCGTCGGAAAATCCGAAGATTCCGTAAACCGCATTCCCCGGCAAAAGAGTCCGCGCATTCGACCTGAAATGCAAAAATTAAAAATTCACGCGACCGCGAGGCGACGTCGCGCGTTCCCGTCATAAGCAATGCTTTCTTATATGTTTTCGGAGAGGTTTAATATTTCACGCTCTCGTGATATATATCGCGGGGCTCTTCGTTCCCTCGCACAAAAGGAAATGCTTCATGAAGGCGTACGGCGGTTGCCCTGAATCACAACGAGTATTGTTTTCGTCCTTTTCTTTTTGTTTTTTTGCATTTTTCATGTCGTTCGAACGGCACGCGAGAAGTTTGGAGTGCATTTTTTCGCAGTTTTTGCCCGCGCCTGGGAAAGGAACGCGCTCCGTTATAATACGCTGCTGTTAAAGTTGTATAGGTATCATTCCGCTTCGAACAATTAATTGCTGCTGTGGAGATAATTAATTTTAGGACGGATCGTCCGTCTTTTCTAGCACAGAGAACAAGAATGTTTATTGAAAAATAGAATTATAAAATAAATACGATAAAAATTTGTGCACACGTATAATCGCGTATAAATTGTGTACAAAATTTATTGAATTCGTTTGATTATTTATATTCACGTCCTTACGAAGTTGGGTGAGAACTGCCTTTTCTATCGTATCGCGTTACAGCATTTGCCATTTCGCTGCGACATCTGCAGCGTCGGAATAACTTTGAAATGTTCAAAAATCGCAAACGTCGCAGGCACTCGATACGGGGACGCGTCGCAAAGGGTTAAAGGAAAGAGGGAGTGTCGCGCGAAAAGTTAGCCGAGTCGGGCGCGGTTTTATTGCATCCGAGATAAAGAAGAAATCGCTGAGAAACAAAACGCCAGGTCGAGTTACGCGCGTCTCAAAAAGAATGCCCGAATGGAGAAGGAAAAAGAGTTTTCGCCGAGCGGAGTGGGAAGTCGGATGTATATATAAAGAGCGCCACGACGAAATCAAAAGACAAAAGCGCGGCCTCGGAAAAACTTCTGCTCGGCCGAGTCGCGAAAAAATCGTTTCGATTTCACGGCCGTCCCGCCGAGAGAGAGAGAGAGAAACGGTGCTGGATCAAAGGCTTCCGCTGCGAATATGGAGAATCGGAGAATCTAGATTTTGTTCTCGCTCTCGTTATCTTAGCTGCGGCTTCAGCTTTTTTTTGAAATTCGTTAAGGAGTGTACGGATTTCCTCGGTTTATTCAGTACTTTTATGGTCGTTCCAATTGGGGTGGGGGAGAAACCGCGATTTCGTTAATTATAACTGTGCTGAGGTGACTAAAATAAATCGTTTCTTGATTAAGAGAACGAATTTATAAAAAAGCTCGGCTGCACTTCCAGGCTTTTGAACTTTTAATTGAATACTTCCCGGTTCATCCTTTACGTTATACAGATGCGAAATTTTATATTTGAATTTAACGTTCTATTCAATTTTAAATTGATAGTTATTATATTGAAATGTTAATAAGAAATTTTTCTAATAGTAGAATTCTTTTGTTTTACTATACCTGAAAAGTCATGTTTAATGCATAGATAGTGAAAATAATACATTTGCAAATGTCAATGTTTTATTAGTGAATGTTACCTACTTTTTTGCAATTTATAGATAAATAGTGATAATTATATAAATATTTTCAGTTTAATATTGACATTTCATTTAACGGGTAAATTTAATTTAAAGAATAAACATGTATTAAATATCAAATTTTACAATCAAGTTTTACATACAGTATTAATTTTACCATTTCAGTTAAATAATACGATAATGATATTGAAATTGACATTTTGAATTCACTTTATGAAGTAAAGTAATGATCATTTATTTGGAATATGATTTTTAATTTACTTTATTAATAATGCACTTGTCAATTTAATTGAAATTTCATTTGATTAAGGCACACGAGAGTTAAGGAAATCCATGAAAATGTATAGTATGTTTAATAAATGTCCATTATCGAAATTAGCTTTACTTTTACGAATAATAGGACGTATGCCTGAATGAATTTGACATTAATTAGACTCGATGTTTCATTATATTCAATGGAAGGCTTTCAGTGATCATCTTCATCTTCATTTTTGCGCTATTATTTATGCAAACACGGGTCAGACGTAAAAATTTCAAGTCTTTTTTTTGCTAAGTAGCTGCTTCACATCTTTCGAACATTAGATATTACAAGTAAACGTCAACTGGATAATAAAATAAAGTTTCAGTAAAAATGGGAAATGTTTTCTAAACGTACTACGATAACTAAGTAAAAGCACGTACAATGAACTCCTTTCCAATCACAATCTCATATCGCAATCAAGAAAACAGGATGCGCTTCATTCGCATATTCTAAATTCCGCAGTCGCAGAATCAAATCAAACTCCTCTCCGTGTACCGTCGCGCACGTCTTTCCTCCGCCGCCGCCGCCGCCGCTTCATACGTCAAGCCCGAGAACGCGGGCAGGCGAGTCGAAAAGTTCAACCCTCTCCGCCGCCCCTCCGCGTGATAGAGGACGCTTCGATCCTCCTCGCGAGGAATCCCGCGCTCGAGCGGAAAGCCTCCGAACGACGGCCGGATGGCTGTACGTCGAAAAAGTTCGCGGGTCGTGAGTGCAGGCGCGCGAAAAAGAGCCGCTGAAAGGCGCCTCGAGTATTTAGAGTGGCGCGCCCCGCGTATTTAGATGCCGACGGCTGATGGATTCGCAGGTAGGAAATGTCGCTGCGCACACCGCGTTTGGGATGTGCGAGTGCTCGGTGAATGAGCCTCGAGTTGCGGGAAGTACAGGTTCAGCCTTTATGGAGAGAGTTTTTTTTTTTATGCAGCTAATGTTAATTATTCGGGCTGATTTTTTTTTTATTTTTATTTATATCGAGACAAGGCAACTACAAGACTAACTAGTTAGTTTCATTCTTTAAGAATTTATTTATAAAAGTATCAGCGCCAAAAGTCGATTTAACTTTCACAATTATGTGCGTATCACTTTCATGAGAAATAAAATAAAATTTTAAAATGTATTTAATTAAATATCTAGTCCAAAAATCATTCGCGTCTGCAAAACTTCGTCCTTTAATACATCTTTTTGATGGAATCGCGAAAAATCCCGCGGGTATTCCTCAGCGTTGATCTCCAGATTCTAAAACCGTCGCTCCTCTAAAAAATTAAACCCCCGTAATAATCGGACCCTGCCGAGGGGCCGGAAAATCAAGAAAGCGCCGATGCGAGAAGTCGCTCGGCGCCAGAATGGCGCGATGAGCGAAGACTCCGGGAGCAGGAGGGCGAACGTGCTGGGAATTGTGCCGCGGATGGAAAACGGGGCCGGGAATGTCATAATTTTGAATCCTCTCGGCGTGGCGCGCCATTTAAAAGTCAAGTGTCCCGACAGTAGCTTTTTCTTAAGTACATATATAGCCCCGACACGTCGCCTCCTCGGGGAGCTCCTCTCGCGCCGCGTGTCCTTTCAAGAATTTTCGGGCTTACGCTCTTCTTTCGAGAAGCTCGGGAAATTGCCCGGATGACTTCGCGCGCCTCCCTCCCTCCTTCCCTCCTCCTCAGTTTTTCAGAGAAAAATGCCCCGAGATGAAGTGCTTTTGTTTTCTTGTTTCTGATGCGAGTTATGCGCCAAGTGAATTATGGATATGGACGCTTCGGGGGTTTTAACGGCGAGTTCGTGACTGCAAAACGCGGCCGGGTTTTGTGGACTGTTTGCAAAAACAAATTTTCTCGCTGATGGGAAAGAAATGGTTTGTTTGGCTTTCGGTGATGTAAAAATTAATCGGATTTTGCGTTTGCTGCTGCTGACCTATAGTCGAATCGAGTTGTAAGCAACAAAAGCCTTGCATTGTCAAACAATGGAGTTCTTTTTTAATATAAGTTCTATATTTTAAACGTAAATTTTTCGTGATCACTTTTCCCGGAATAGCACACAAGCTTTTATTAAAACTTTTTCTCGCAACAATTTACATGCATTTATTGTTGTCCAAATAAAGCTCAAAAGTATAACGGCGCCAAAAAGTAAAAGTTCAAAGCGTCGCGTCTATGTAAAGTCGAGAAAATTAATAGAAAACGTAAATGCGGTATGCATATATGCACGTCGAGGTTGCAAGAAAAAAGGTTCGCCGGGAAATATTGAAATAAAATCAATAATCTCTTCTTATTTTTTCATCGTCGATATTTCCGCGTTGCGAAAGAGGAAAAAGAGCCAATGCAGAACGTCAGCCGGCAGCCTCCCTATATACGAATGGCAAAACCGTGCACACCGTATAAGAACTTTCTCAAGCCAAAAGGACGTAAAAAAAAAAGGAGAGGCAAGGCAGAAAAGAGGGAAGCCATGCCTCCGTCAATTATTTATGAAAATCCCGTGTTCAATTTCTGCATCCCGGGGCAAAGGGAGCAAAACTCCGGGAGGAAGAAAGGAAGCCCGCGAGAAAGAAAAGAGGAACGAACGCTCGAACACGGCCGCCGTTAAGCGCGTAAAACGAAAGTAATGACACCGGCGACGATAACGTAGGGGAGAAAGAGGCTAAAGTCGTAATGGACAGAGCCGGAATCTCAACCCTTTAAGGCCCGGGCGACACTTTCCTCTTTTTGCCCTCCTCCCCCCGCTTTGGCACGCGCGCGCGCGCGCGTGTGTGTGTGCAACCGAGAGCCTCTTCTCGCGCTCCTCTTCTTGCTGTATTTTCTATATGAGCTCTTTTCTTCCCGGGGCATTTTTCCTCTTTTGAAGCTTAACCCGACGCTGCAATTAGGAAGGGAGGGCTAATGAAGTTCACGCGATGGGAGAATTTAAGGGGCCGCCGCACTTTTTTATTCCCCAGCTTTCGACGTTCGTGCTCGGATTTTTTTTCAGGCTTAATCGGAGTTTAGGTGATGCTTTTCGGCGAATTCCATAATTTCGTTCGAAGCACGGCGATAAGACATTAACGGGCCGTTCAGGGGTTAAGCGATGACTTTCAGCGAGTATTTTTGATGCTTCATTATAGGTGTTGGTTGATATTTAATAACGGTTTTAGAACTGATGATTGTAGAGAAGATAGGAGATTTTTTTAATTGTCATTTACTCACTGCCGGAAGTTTACAGTTGATTGATTTATCGCTGATACAATGACTTGTTCCATTTAACGTGCACTGTATTATCTTTAATGGACGGCCGACTATTTCATCAATACATACTTTAACTAAAAAAAATAACTTATTGATTTTCTCTCTTTTATTATTTTATAATAATCTTATGTAAATTGGCTTTTGAATTTATTTTTTTTATAAATGATTTATTTAAAATTTTGCCGATGCATTTTAGTGGTTCGAATATTTTATTCAAAGCTGATATCACGTCAAACCAATAAATATCAAGCTATTGATCGACAAATTTCAAAGCTTTGAACATTGGTAATAATAGCTGTTTATGAAACATTTACAAATAACGATAAATGAGTTAAATTTCTGATTTGCAGGTCCTGATATACAGCTATTAACACCATTTACAATGGATTTTTCTGAAAAAGAATTTCAAACTAAAAAATTAATTTATCAATTTCAATATTATTTTCTCTTTGAGTCCCACATTTATTACATTAATGAACCTACATTAATAATAGCCGTATTATTAGTATTGAAACTGATTTTATGTAATAATTGAATTTAACTTTTAAATTAGATGACCTAATTATTTTAATTAAATGCAGTACAATTAAATAACTAATTTTTATTTATTAACTCCAGCATTTTAATACTTCTAAGTAAAAGCATCACATATTTATAATTAAATCTATGATTCATGGCATTACCCGCATGAAAAATGAACGAAATGAAATAGGACACAAATGCAGAAAAATGGCAAAACTATCTTCCGACACGTTTCAGAACTCATTTCCACCTTCCAGCATAGTACGCTCGATTTATTTATGTATTTTCTTCTTCCGCTTCGTCCACTTTTACTGGCTCGTCTTGAATTATTCCGCTGGTTTTATTAAATTTACAGGGTCGCACTCGTCGTTCCTTTAAGCTGTGCGTAGAAACTCTTTGTTTTACTCTTTGTAGAAAATCCCGGCCGTTGTAAGGAAATTAATTAACGGTAATTACTCGTGCATAAACTATAATAATAATATGTAAAACGACGTAGAAGAAAGTAGTCTCAAGAAACTTTAGATGTTTTTTCGCTTATTTTTATCGTAGATAACTGAATTTTCTATTCCTGTATACAATTTGGTTATGAAAACTTGTTTTACGATAAGTGCAAAATTGTTAAGGAATATCTGTCAGTAATATCTGTCTGAAGAAATATCTGTCAGTATCGTTGACTCCGCGCGAACATTTTTTTTTTTCATTTTAAAATAAATTTTAAATTATACTATATCTGACGGAAATTGGAAATGACCTCTTTATACTAGAGCTATAAAAGTGCAATATTGAACACAATGCATAGTCATTTTAAAAAGATAATATCTAATATGATCTTCTTAGTATGAATAAGATTCGCATAATCTTTTAAACCACTCTTATCCCGTTTTATAAGTCGCAGAGTCTCCTTTCCTTAAAGAATTGAAATGTGAAGAGGATACGGCAGCCATTGTGCTCCTTTAAATGCCACACTTATTACTGCTTTATGCCGGCATCTACTAAATTAGATAGTTTTTCATAAAAACAAGCGATGAAACTCCCAAGTTTAACAGAACGTGGAATGTATAAAAGTTTATTCAACTTCTTAAATATGATATACTCAAGCCTAATGAAAGTTTATATTTGCAGCTGAATGTATATGATTTACTTTAATGACTTCAAATAATTCCAAACTTAATGCACTGGACATTCAAAAAAAATCTTTAAAACTGCGACTTTGTGGAATTTTTCACATTCTTTCGGGCGCGTTTTTCTTGTATCTTCTGCGACTGCCGCATAACTTAATTACTCGTCATTTGCAGCTAACTTTGTACGAGGAGAGCGAATAAAGCTTAATAAACAGTCAGGATGTTTACAAAGAACTTTAAAGCAAACACAAAAAGCTCTCAAACTTTCCGACCGCCAGAAAGAAAAAAACCGCTGAGTATGAAAAAAAATTTTATACCGCTTAGTGGAGACTACTCCCTGCTTAATATATAAATGAGTGTAGAGTTATGAAAATTTAATGTTCTAGCCTACTAACTAATTCATTGTAAAGAAAGTATTTATTTACTTAGTTACTGCTCTGCTCGGTAATTTTTTCTAAGCAACGTTTAACTGCCACAATTAACTTTTTTCCTAGCATTGTCTCTAATTCGAGTGAAAGCCATTCGCGAAACTGTAATTGCCTCATGCGGAATGTACACTTTCTGTCTGAAAATAATTTATTCCCCGCGATATATACTTTAGTTTAGATCGCGCTCGTAAAAAAAAGAAGCGGCCGCGGCGCGCCACCGCTAGAAAAATACCCCAAAAAACAAATGAACAAATAATGATTTGCGAGCGCGGACAGTCATAATTTTTTTCGCATTTAAAGCACGTGCGACAGTTTTTCATATTTAAAGCACGTGTTATCATACGTGGGGAGCTCGAAAATTTATCGCGGCAATTCTTTATGCAACGCTTTTTTCCTCCGCTTCGCTTACCGAATTTAAGGACAAACCTTTTTTTTCTGTTTTTTTTTGTCCGCCGTTAAAAGCGAAACAATACACCTTGTGCATCATTTTTCGGGCCGCCGTTTAGAGTAATTTAAACCCCCGGGGGGGAGGGGGAAAAAAGTAGCGCCTCGCGAGAACGAGAGAACGATGCGCGCCATAACGTCCATGCTGGGCAATTGCATATATAAAAAGATGAGGTAAAAGAGCGCAGCTCGTATTTCTTGTATCCCGCAGGAGTTTAGTTACGAGTCCACGGGAGAGGAGAAGAAGATTAGCACCGTAGACCTGCGAACCAGGAGACGAGGAGAGACGTTGAATATAATAGTGAGATGAAAAGTGAGAGGGATGATCGTAAGGAACGACAGATGATGATTATTATATAAAACTATAGACGAGTTATCCAGATATGCTTGAAAATTGTTGAAAGTTGAACACGAAGATTTTATGGAAACGTTGAACCGAGAAACGCTTTTAATTTCGCTTCGTAGAGCCAAAGAAAGTATAATAGAGTCGTATAGCTGAAGCAACCGAAGACAGAGAGACTATATATATATAAATATATTTTTCGAGATAAAGGACATGTGCGATGTCTCGAACGGAAGCCTCGCAATCGCTCGCTGAAAAGAACCACAGGAGCCGGCACTTTCTCGACTACCGGGACGTTGTAAAATTATCACCTCGGCGTTAAAACAAAAAAAAGAAACGCGGAGCAAGGAAGATGGCGATGGTAATATCGCCCAAGAGCAAGATCGTCACGCTGATTCTGCTGATCGGAATCGTCATACTGATCGCGCTGATCGTCGTGGGGATCGTCAGCATCTGGAACAACAGCAATCAGGGGGCCAGGCAGCAGCAGCTCGCGGCCGCGGAGAGGGCGACCGTCAATCCCGACGCTAAGATGATCAGCAGCAGGCTGCAGCAGTTCACGAGCTACGCCGCCACCAAGCCGGTAAGTCCGATTTATTGGTGGGGGGAAGATCGCTTGTCTATATGTTGCACATGACACCTTACACGACCACCTTACACGAGGAGCCTGTTGAGAGGGACCGAGGACCCGCTTTGACAGGGGTATTGATGTTTCTGGCTAATTGGGCTAATTGGATTTCAATAGCGCGGTTGAAATTCCATGTTTCTCCTTATTACGGTTGTGTTGGGTTTTAAGTAGAATTGAAAAATTTTGAAAAATATGTGTGATGCAGTGGAAGGTTGCACGATCGCAAGGTGTAACAAAAGAATTCTGATTTACAGACATTTTTATTTCTTGGATGATTTTTTTTTCCACTACAAAAGAAAGCTTCAAATGTTTACGAAACAAGAAAAACACGTTATTTTAATTAGATTTTTTCAGATTTCTAGGTTTTTCTAATCGTTCAATGTTGACACTTGTAATTCTCTGCAAACCCCTATACGAAAATTAAAAGTATTTTTTAATTGTGCAGAGTTTTAAATACGTGCATTTCTCCGTGCAATATGCATATTATATGTTTATCTTTAATATACCCCCATCTCACCCCTCATGTAATAAATTAAACATAGGTTCGTGGTTGACCAATTGAAATTCAAATCAGCCTCTAAACTAGAAACAATATAAAACGCAGATTGACAACATTTAGAAAGTCAACATCAGTGTATTGATAGTAAAAAGATTTTACGAGATCAAGCGCATGTAAATTTCAAACTACATGACCGTAAACTTGAAAATTCTGAAAAAAAAACAAAAATTAGTGCGCGTAAAATATGTAAGTTGTAAAATTGCGGTGAAAAAGCTAAGGCAAAAAGCCCATTAAACGGATGAATGACTCAGCGCTTTACTAATGATCCTTTGCCCGCGCACAAAGCCGGATGAAAAAACTAGTGTACCTACAAAACAAAAGCAAAGAAAAAAAAAATTGTCGAAAAATATACTTCGCAGTACGAGCGGAGACTAAAGCCATCGATCGGCGGTCGGATGACGATGCGCTTTTAGTTTCGATTACAAGTTATTTCTGCGCAATCTCGAATATTTTTGTCGAGAGCTGCTCTCGGCCCCGCGTAACGGCTTCAATAAAAGTTTAACACGTCCCGATAACTTTTCAAATGACGCTTCCGAGCGCGGCCCGTCCGAATCACGCGTCTAAAAAGTATACGTCTTCCCGCAGCTGCGCGGAGAGAAAATTCGCCCCGCATGACCACTGCGAACATTTTTACAAGCCCCGATGAAAGCTCTCGATGAAAACATCCCCATCTGCCGTGTTGGCGTAGCGCGAGTCTTTGAGCGCTGCTCATTATCCTTTTTAGATTTCCGCGTTAGGCGCTGCATTTTCTGCGTTGCCGCGGACGACGTTTTTCTTGATTAGCTTTTTTTCTTCCTTTCTTGCGCGCACCGGTTGTTATTGCGGGGAAGCGAATGAATTGTGGAAAAAAAAGAGGATATATAAAAATGAGAATCGGAGGAGGAAGGAAATGAGAGATTAAAAAACGTTAATAGTCGCGCAACAAAAGACATATCAAAGTTTAATATTCTGCGGAAATGTCGGCAAAAAATGTGAAGTTTTTTCGTATTTGGAACAAGAAAATCGTGTATTTAAAAGTTGAAAGATTTAATGGAAAGAATTGAGTTACAGATCTGATTAATTGCAACTCTAGAAATTTAATTTAAACAGCTCTTCTTATTTGAATTCATAAATCATAAAGTTTAAAAACGGGCTGTAATCAAGTTACTATATACAATTTTCTCAAATGCTCACTTCGTCTTACTTCGTTTAATGAACTAAGTTTTTACTTTAATCTTGAGCCGCAATTTTGTAATTAACAAATTCTTCAAGCTTGGTAGTAATTAAAAGAAGTCCTCGCATTAAAAGTCCAAAAATGCCATTTTCAAATTCGCTCTCGTCATTAATTACGTTTCACTCGAAACTCGAAATATTTTATTTTTCCGCAGAAGCAGAAAAATAAAATTTCCTTCGCAAAAAATAAATTCACCTCGCAAAACGAGTTTCCGAATTCTTGTAAAGGACACGTTCAAACAACCGCAGAGCGCAAAAAACAAAAAGCATTCCCAGGCATTAACCTTAATTCCGGCACCTGCAGCAAAAAAAGACTCGTATCCCACTCTCCTTTCTGAAATTTTCTGCAGGCTCGCGCGCCACAGCTGGCGCAGGGAAGTTTACGTCGATGAGCGTCGGTGGATCACACTCGGCACATCTAATAGTTTTGCGTGACCGCGCCGGGTAGCGACTGTATAATTATATACACATGTCCGAATTTGTGTAGGAAAGTGTCGGGTGTCGGTACGCTGGGAGAGAGAGAGAGAGAGAAACGAGGGACACCGCAAAACTATTGGAATCGAAATGCGAGAAGAAGCAGCAGCGGCAGCTGCTAGAGTTTGCCGACCCTCTGTGCGTGACTCCGCGGATCAGTTGGAATCTAGTCTCTCTGGTTTCCAGCGCTGCATTTCCGTACCTTTTTCTTTATTTAAGAATATTTTTCTCTATTTTCGACGGGCTCTACGTGAGAGCTTGGATGATTACTTGGATTTGTTATTGCAGGAATTAAATTCAAGCGGTTATCTTTGGTTTCGTTGTTCTTTAGAATTATTTAGTGGGTGTTTTTGGAACGTGGAAAAAAGCTGCTATTGAGCGAATATTAAAATCAGGTTTATTTTATATCCTTTCCCGCTTACGTTGGAGCTTTAAATTATCAGACTGAAAACAAAAATTTAAGTGTATTATTAAATGTACTTAGTTTCGTGTGGGTTTGCTTCTTTAAAATATTTTTAGCTCAATATTTATGATTATTTACCGTTATCAACACAGTGCATTTTCTTTTGAAACTTCAAATTTGATCAACTACTTTATTTTAAAAATTTTTAATTTTTTAATAATATTTAGTTTACACGTTTTTCAGACATCCTTATTAAAAGCAACATTTTTATGTCAAAATTGGTAACTTTGCGAGACTGTATAAAATATTCATGAGAGTTTATTATTTTTTAAAATGAAACTTTTAATATTAACAGAAATAATCTACTTTTGCGAAGAGTTTTTTCGTCTTGGGTGAAGTAAAAAAATAATAATTTAAAATATAATATTTTCATCTCTTATAATCCATGCAAATGCGAGTTCATGAGAGTTTTTTTCTGCGAACTCCATCTGGCTAAATTTGCACTAAACAATAATTAATTTTAATTTGAAGTAACGCTTTTGCGAACGAGAGGTGGTTATTTAAAAAAAAAAAAAGCGCAATTAATTAATAGAAAATAGACTTACGTATTATACATATGTTATATGTATTGTAATGTTAACGCACCGAAAGCATTTATAATTATTAACTGGCAATTAATAACTTGTAAATATATATATATAGTTACTGCTAGCGACAGAGATTAAACAATCCTTTTTTCATAAAAATAATTAAATTAAATTTTTTTTTTAAATATATATCAAAATAATAACTTATTTGTATTCTGCATAATACGAACATTAAATTTATAGATCTCATGATTATGTCATACACTTTCTAGAATACTCAATTTGAACTGACTCGATAAATAAACCTCTCATCTTATTTGTACGATTTCTTCCTATTATGCTTCCTCTTTCTATTCTTCCTATTAAAGTGCAACCTTTATCCAAAATAAAAAGGTATTTACTCTCTCCATAGTGAGAAACGACGAATGCAAGCGCAAAGCGCGACTCGAGTAACTTTCGGCGCATCTCGTAGAGCCGTTCATTCTTATTAGGCTTTCTTTACGCGGACGCTGCTTTCATTAGAGAGTTTAGCCTACTCGTTCTGTCTGATGCAGCCCTTCCTCCTGTCTCCTGTAATTTCTTCGCTTTTATTTTACGAGCCCGAGCACGCGCCTATCCTTTTTCTCCGTTTACGCGAGGAACCTCCTCGAAATTCGAGCCAAGAAGTTGAGTTAATCGTCTGTTGCTGGTTACTTTTAAGTTTATATATCGACAATATTTTTTTAACTTAACTTTCTCTTTAAGAAGAAAAAATTAAGAAATAGGCAAAAATTGGTTGAATATTAATGTTTAGTGGTTAAATATTAAATAGTACTATAAATACGATATTAAATACAATTCATTCCCCATTGATTTATAATTTCAAATGACTAAAGTCCTTTTTCACTTGTAGATAATAGAACAGTCGTAAATACCTTCTATACCGAATAAAGTATTCAATAGTTCCCGATGAATAATGCAAGAATTAAAGATACACGATGATACAGAGGAAAAAAAAACATCGCTCGCCAATATTTTTATACATATTCCTTTGTGTACGACAGGCGTTACAATGGCATTGTTGTGTACATGCATACATTCATACATTTTTTTTTTCCATACAAAAGCCAGAGCCCGACATCGTCCCCCTGGCCACTTCGTTCGCCATTTGAACGCAGTTCCCTCTCATTACGCCTCTTGTCTTGCCAGCGGAAAACGCACCTGACCCAAATTACGCACGCGTTTTTCCCCTCTTGACTTTTAAATACGTGTTGCTTTTTTTCATTAATTCCTCCTCTCCCCAACCCCCTTGTGGGGCGCCGCAATAAACCGTCTAGCGTTCATAAGCGCGTGCAGCTCTGTGTTTACCCTGCGCGCGCGCGCCGATCGCCGCTCATATGCATTCGACGCGAATGATTTAAATTCGTCTAGCTGACGTCCCGCCGTTGCGTTTTGTACACGCCGCGCGTTTACTCGCTCGATTAAATGAACCTTAATTACGCGCCCTCGTCAATTATGCATGCGCGATCGGTGGATTCTCCCCAGCTCTCGCGCGGCGCAACTGCCAATTTTCATATATGTACGCAGCGAAGGAGTATTTTTCTTAATCGCGCGAGCGCGCCTTCGTTCCGGTGATATTTTTTTTTGCGCAGCTCTCTCGCCTGTTTTACCTGCATCTTTTTCAAATTAAAAGATAACGTTGTCGTATATATATATATGTATATATATATTCGCCGAGGCGGTCGGGATTCGTTTTGCGTTCGGACCAGTTTAATTAGGTTTTTGCTATTTCGCCGGTTATGACTATTGTAAATAACGTGTATTTTAGATAATTATAAAATATTTAATGACCTGCATTAAAACTTTGATTGCGCTCTAAATTAATATTCACGTATTAATAGTTCAATTAAATACTAAAGTTGAAAATGAATGTAATGGTGGTAATTTGAATGTTTTATGTTATATTCATAAATCTAATAAATATCTTATTTCAAAAATCTGATTAAGATGGTTGGTTTATCGACTTAACAAAGAAATTACTAAGATTTTGCTAGCACGTATTGTAAAGTACGTACAATACAAACACCTAAATTTTTAGAACAGTAAAAGTGTAAAAATTTGAGAAAACGGTGTTTGAAATAAAGCTCTTAAACGTAGGCTCTTATGTACAGCAGACGACGGCAGACGTATAATAGAAGAAACTTAAAGTTTTTTAATTGATAGCGGTCCACCAGAAACTACAAAAACAGAGAAATTATAGCTAAAGTTATGTACTTTAAAAAAATGTAAAAATTAATATGCATTGACGTGCAAAATTATTAGTTACAGCACGTTCAAAATTATTCTCGTAATTTTTACCCGTGTTTGTATATCTATATATACTGCTATCGCGCATCGTTTGTTTAGTTAAGACACAGCGCTGTATATATACGAATGTTCTGTATCTGCCCATACAACTACTTTAAACATTTAAATCTGTACGCACTTTCTTAATACCTATATTGATTCAGCTATATAAAATTTAGAGAAGAGAGTATTGTGTATTCCCCGAAAAAAGAGCACCGACCCCTAAACCTCCGAAAGCGCGTTCCGCCTAATCCTCCTAAACCCCGGCACCGCCAAAAATGCCGCGCGCCATTCCCGGCGAAAAAGGCATGCACCGCCGAGCAGCAGCAGCAACGGGCACTAAAACGTAAGAGTCACTTGCGCGCGCAGGCCTCGGGTCGGGGGTGCCCGAGTCCGCCGAGGAATTACCCCCGCGCGTACGCGGCCAAGAAAAGCCCGAGAGGCGTTACCGCGCGCTGCAAATCGCATAAAAGCGCGAGAATTTCCCGCTACACCTCGTAGAGGATCGGCGGCCAAGTTTACGCGCACTTAGGCAGAGTGGAGCGCAACTCGGCCATATTCTGAGCTGGGAGCCGAGAGCGGGGAATGCAGTTTTCCGAAATGCGTTATTGAGATATTTTCAGCAGGGCGGGCTCGCGTCGCAAGTGGTCAGGGTTAAATGATGGATGAGCGACGGGGAAACGGGTGCTTTCGCGGGTTGGGGGAAAGGTGGTTTTTAACGTTTTCGGGAAATGTTACCGGAGATACGGTTATGGAATGGCTTGTTCTTCGGGAGATTCTTTTCAGAATGCTAGCTTGGTCTTCTTAAAAAAAATTAAATAAAGGTGTTACATCGATAAACTAGGCTTGGTTTTGATTATCCATTTGGATAATTTCTATCGTACGTTAAAGTGCAAACAAGCTAATAAAAATAAAATGATTCATGTACTTTTAGGTTGGTCGTAAAAACAAAATTTCGTTTGAATTGATTTACGTTTTATTAACAGTTATTAGCACCCTGTAGAGTAGTTACCTCTATGAATTTTTTGAAATATTAATAAAAAGGCGATATTTCTGTTTACTATTCGTTTGAAATCCCACACCAGCATACATACAAATAACTCTTAAATAAAAAAAAAATATTGTATATATATAAAATATTTTATACAAAAAATTTAATTGTAATCAATTTAATATTGTTCCTACACTGAAAAAAAAATTTCGTTGAATCAAATAAATAAATTTATTTGAGTTGAATTTATTTAAAAGAAATAAACATTCATTTGAATTAAAGAGGTGTATAATTGAAAGAAATATTTATTTAGTAGAAATCCATAGGGCCTTTCTTTCTAAGCAATATTTTGAAGATTTAAATAAATATTTTTTTCCCTTGAAGAAATTGTTTCTTCTACTTTAGCAGGTATTTTGTTAAAACAAAGAAACTTCTTTCTTCAAATTAAATAAATATTTATAAGGGAAAGGGGAATAAAATTATTTATTTGTAAGAAAGAAATTTTTTTTGAATTGACGAAATTTTTTTTAGTGTAAATTCAACATACTCCGCAATTTTACGATCCTCCACAAATACTTCGAAAACATCCCTACATTACCAAAAATACCTTCACCCACCCACCTAACCAAAATCAGCAAAAAGCGCAAAAACAGAAACAGCCCTGATTAGCGCGCGAGCCGAGCATGCCAGCAAGATTTTCGCGGAGAGCGTTCCGCTAACAGGAATTTTCGCGGCCGCCGTAGGGGTTCGATAATGCGTTCACGATGATATTAACCTGAGTAAAAGCGGCTGCTTAACGGCGCCGCCGCTACTGACCGCGACCTGTTCAAACTAATAAAAGTTGTCTGCGTGGCTGCCGAGGGTTATGCCGGCCGCCAGTCGCCGCGTTAATAGCGAGGCCGCAAGTTTCTGGAATTTCGAATATCAAAAGGCAGCGCCGAAATCGACTGGTCATTTTAAGTGCCCTTCTGCAACGTATTTCGGAGGGGACGAATAAGGGCCGCGGTTACAGTTCGTTTGTAGGAGCAGTCGATTATAGAAGAAGTGAGCTGAAACTTGGAAATTGGGAGCAGATAACAATTTTTGTTTACTTATTTGAAGGATTGCGTTACATTGAGAAAGATATGAGAAACTCGTGAACTGAAAATGTATACAAAAAGTACATTTTATGATTACTACGATGATACTGCATATTGACCAAAAATGAATTTTAATCCTTTTTTGTTATACGTATCACTCGTTTTCTCGTAAAATAAATTTTATTATGCTATTCGAAAAATTTAATAAATACGCGCGACTGGTTTTACAATAACTTCTCAAAATATGCATCCATATCAAGTTTATTCCACTCATTCTCTTTGCATTTTTCACTTTTAAAACATTTACCCTTTTTTAGTATTTACTTTCAATCCTATAAATAATCAGGCAAACACGGCAAACATTCGCTCTTGATTCCTATATAAAATTTCGGCTTTTTAACATCGCCATCGATTTCGAATTTAAATCCAATGCTTGATAAAAGGCACTCGACGAACCCTTCTCAATTTCGCCCGGAAGCTCGAAAACAAAGAGCCTTTAAAAATTCAGTCGCCACCCCCCTCTTACCGCTCGGGGCGAAATAAATTTCACGAAGCGTCAAAAACGAAACAGAAGTATCCGGTGCTCCTTTCGCCGAACGCGCGCGCGCCAGGGCAAGAAAAACAAGGAAGAGGAAGGCTCGGGCGAAAAAGCGCGCGCCCGTCGCGAAAACGCAGGACCCCGAAAAAGAGCGCATAAGTAAGTCAGGAGCCGCTGGGGGGGAAAGGAAGTCGGGGCGACAGAATTTCCGAAGCTTTTCCGGGGTGTGGCTGCCGGTGAAATACAAGGGCGGAACGGGAGGCGGGGGGGAAAAGCGACGAGTGCGGGAGAGAAAGAGAGCCATCAGTCCGCTCCCGTCCTGACATAGATGCATTCGCGTCGGCCTGAGGTCGATCGTGATCGCGGGGGAGCTATGTATTTTAATTTACTGGATCGGCAGTTTGCACTCCATTCCGGCGGGTGAAATAATCGCTTTCGGATGCGTTGGGAAATATTGCTTGTAAACAGAATTTTGGCTTTGCTTCGCTGATGGCGCAAAGTGAATGGGATCAATTAGATAATTAACGTCGATTGATAAGAAGAATATATTTTATTTATTATTTATTCTGTCAGTTTCGTAATAAAGTGAAATGTTTCATTATCTTCCGCAAAATCCGTTCCAGTAGTAGCAGACAAAATTGGTCAGACGTATAATTTTTCACGAAGAATTTTATAAACCTTCCTGGAGAATTTTTAAACTTCAAGTTTGGTAAAACGAGTATTCGTGTATGAATTAAAGTAATAAAAGATTATGGACGACTCTCTCATTTGTCAGAGAAAATATTCAAGTTTTCTAGTTACTAATTTACAGTGCTGCCCAAACTTTTCCCGAAATCTTACAAAAATATCCACTAATAAAACATTAAAGGTCGGCGTCAAAGTTGCCGTCAAAAACATCCAAGCTCAATCTTCAAACGAATGAGCTGTGCGAAAAGTTCCATGTCCTTTGCGAACTACTCTATTGAATTCCAAGCAGCTTCATTTTTCGACGAGTAAAACGGACCGAAAATTGACCGCTGGTTCCAAGCCCTATCCCTCCGCCTTCTATTACACGCAATACCCTTACAGCATCGACTACATTTATTATTAAATATCGACATATGGGCACGAGTCCACTTTTTTCTCTCGTCGCTTTTGATGTCACCGTTGAGAGGAGGACTTTTAATTATTACAAAGGATCCGTTCTTCCGGCGCAGACACGGAATTCGGTATAACCCACTTTGCCCACTCGGTGTAAAGAGGGATTTCGGCTTCGAGGAGTAAAATAGCGAATGGATAGAGAGAGAGAGAGAGAGAGAAAGTTCCGTTCATTTTTCGAGTGTGTTCCGTGAATTAAAATTCCCGAGCTGCTTCATCGTTCGCCATGCGGATGATCTAGATTTTTGCCAGTTTAGAAAATTGTTTTTAGTCAGGCGTTATGTACCGGTGATTTTTTAGAGACACTTCATCCGTTTATTTCAAGCCGAGAGGATGTTCGAGTATTAATTCGAGATTTTTAAATTTCGCATCACTTATTCTGGAGCTGTGCAACAATTTCTGGAACTTTAGCCGCTTCGAAAACGGCGCGGGGCTAATTTTAAAAATTTCTAAAATAATTTAGCAATAAAATTTATTTTAGTCAACTCAACAGTTTTATCGACTTCTAGAAGGAATCAAATTAATTATATCGAAAGCAGAGAAATGAATGATTACTTTAGAATCCAAATAGATTCAAAGATATTTTAAAAACAAAATAAATTGGTTTTCCAGGAAAATATTGATAAAATAAAAATGTACTTTGCGTTGGTTAAATTAGATACAGTAAATTAGTTTTACAAACTGTAAAGAATTAATCAAATAATTGCCCAAATTGTTCGAAATTTTGTTTGCCAGACTGTAAAATTTCCACCCTTTAAATTCCATTAAAACTTTTTATCTGATTTTAAATTTTAAAATTTGATATTTTGCTACTTTTATCTTCAGTTTGTCAAAAGTTACGTAATTAAAAGACCTATCTTTTTTTTTTTTTTAATTATAAAATAAGTTTAACAAACTTTTATAGCACATAGTTTTTCCAATGAAATATTCTTGGAAACTGCAACCTAAAAATGTACGAAAATTCCATAGAAAACTTTATTACAGCATTAAATAAAATTATACGATTAAAATTTCTGTACCTCGCCGTAAAATAGCTACCCAGCGAACTCCCTCCAGCTGATTACCTCCACACGCGTCTATTTACGCGGAACAGAAAAGAAAAAAAAAATCATCGCCACCGTACAATAGCAGCCCTGCAGAAGCCAATCTCCGTATCGGCTTTTACGCCGTCATTAGGTAAAAATAAAGCAATCAGGGTCACTCGCATATGCGTTCGACGCGTAGAGAGAGAGAGAAAATGAGAAAAGGGCCAGATTTTACGACTGCCCGAGAGCATCCGGCAGTATCACAATCTCTTTTCCCTAAGGGAATTTTAGCGCAGCTCGGGGTTTTACGAGTCGTCCGTCCGCGTCTACTTCGGAATACGGTCGTATAGGCGAAGCTCACTTGCCGGTCTACTTAATTAATCATTACCGTCCGATTCGCTGAAACGAATAAATTCGGACGGTAAACTGAAAACTAACTTTTGCCATTACGTGCCTGAAGAGCGTTACCGGACGCTTGGTAATGGTGGGGCTTTGAGATTTCGAATGCGGTGTACGGCTAATTTTGTGCGCTGTATTTATTGTCATTTTATGCTAACTTTGCTTATTGCAAATTGTAATTACGTGTATTAATTGTAATAATAGATTGTAATATAGCAGTTGAGGCAAATAGACTTGGTGCATTTTGATGAAAATCAAAATTAATATCAATATTATAAGCGTTAATTTCAAGTAATGAGTAGTATTTAGTGAAATAGTTTTTAATGGAAGTTTTTAGTACTACAACTGTGAATAAAAAAAAAAAATAAAAATTTTTCATTTCAAACATTTTATTTAATTTAAAAAAAAAAAAATTATTTGAAAACTTTCTTCAGAAAACTGCTTAATGATATAGCAGTTAAAAAGCGTTGTGAATTTTATCCAATTTGAAATTGTAAAATGCTGCATTATCTCGCATAATACTTTATTCTTATGAATTTCAGTAAATTTTAAAATTTCACAATCTGGCATTATGATAATACAACAATACCCTGTCAGATTGAAACTTGTACTATTCAAAGATGACACACTTTAATATGCAGCACCTTCACAAAGTATTCTAACAATGCATCGCGAGGTCACGAGATATGGTTCAGGAATTGTTATATATATATATCAATCTGCATGACCTGCAGAGGCATTGTTGTATTATTTGCGAATAAACGGAATACCAAAAGCCGACGTTCTTTTTTTTATTTTCTTTTAAGTGTAAAAATTTGCAGGAAAAAACATCATCGTGCAACTAAATGCTATTGCAAAAATACATATACGTTTATAAAAGCAGGAATGAAAAAATAACAGAAGCAGAATTTCGAAAAATTCCCAACTTTCGAACTTCGACCGCAGAATTTTTTTGTATTTGACGTTTGACGTTTTGCGAATATGCTGTAGTTCACTTTATCAGTTTAGGCTGGAAACTTTCCGAACCGCTTCAAGTTTCGCTACGATCAAATGACCTGTAATATTTACGAGTCGTTGGCTACCAAAAAAAAAAAAAAAAAAACTCTTGCGATTAAACCGAAAAATTCATGATCCAATCTAATCAAATCATCGTGAAAGCTTCGAAATCCGCCCCGCGTTTTTATTCGTATATTTCACCGGCAGCGACGCGACTCCTCCAGAACTTCCTTAATTTATTACCATCCCCCCCAAAATAACCGCGATTCCCGCGGCCATTCTAAAATTGACCATTAAAAATATTGAATTTCCATTAATTTCCAAAGTTAAACCTCAGTTTCGAGTTCGCGTCCGCGATAAAGCGCCGGCCGATATTTCATCGAGTCTCGTTAGTGTACACCTCCGCGCCGGTACTTCCGATCAAATTCAACGACGGCAGACGTCCGTCTGGGGAGGAAGACCGAACAAATGCCGGGAGAGCGCGAAAGGGACTCATGCGAGCGATAATGGAAATAGAAGCCCGCGACCGTTAAGTCGCGACCATTCAGGGCGAAACACGGATTTCTGGATAACGTCGCCCGTGCCGTTATTGCACGTTGCTATTGTTCCCGAGTCGCGGCGACGTTCCGCCGGTGTGTATTTAAATAGTTTCGAGGGAAATGAGTGCTTTTGTACGATTTCGCGGGCGGTTTTGCGAATTAAATTTCCGTGATTTTTGGGGGGAATTCGCACGAGGAGGCGCTTGCGAATCTAATTGCGCTGTTGCGCGGTGTTTATTCTGATTAAATTTTTTTAATTCTAATAATGGGATCAAGTTTTATTCGTTAGAGTTCTAAAGCTCTCATTTATATATTTTTGCTTACTTAAGCCAACAGCTTTCTGCATTCATCGTTATTGCTAGTTTCGTAAACTCTTTCTAAAAATCTCTCTTGATTATCTTGACTATTAAACTGGTTAATTTACTCCCAATTTTGTAGCACTGTAATACCAGTTTAAATGACGTTTACAAAAAAGTCGGAATAACTGATGGATCGCGAAATTCGAAGTTTTGGTAACATAGACGCTGTAAAATGCAACAAAGTTAACTCACGCTGTAACTTTCCCATCAATTTTTCTAAAATTTCAAACCCGCTAACTTTCAATTATAAATGAAATAATTGGAACGTGGCCTTTCATCTTTTTGTTCCGAAAGCAGAGCTTCAGCGAGCAGCTCCTGGGAGTCAAGCGGGCTTTGACAGTAGATTTCCTCATGCGCATTGGACTATAATCTTCGGCCTTTGAAATCGTCCAAGAAAGCTCGGCTTAGCGCGAGTGTGAGAATTAGTTGCTATGGCAACGGCATAAGCTTATAAAGCTTCGATCGCGAGCTCTCTTTATTTATACCGATTCAATGCGAAATAATTGGACTTCGTGCACGTTAACAAGAATTTTTTACGAAGCACTCTTTTTACGAAAACCTTTCTTCCGAGAATAAACGAGAGCTCGCAGAACACGGCAATGATTTCGCTAATTATACATTTGCAGCACGAAAATCCATTCATAAATTTCGCCGGAAACAAAAGTCTCTCTCTCTCTCTCTCACGAGAGAGATAGAGAGAGCCCCCCGGTAGAAAAACGAAGCAGCCGTTAGCAGGGCTTGCTTTACATTTTCATTTTCCTCCGGCCGTCATAAAGCTCGCGCTCTCTCTCTCTCCCTTCCTCGGAGAGTCAGGTGCGCAAATGAGCAGCTCGAATATCCGGGGGGGCCTGCCGGGTCGTATAATCAAATGCGCGACGATTGTCCGGTCCAATCACGGCGGGCGCAGCTGCGACATTAGACTCGTTCTCCGGGGATCGACGGAGGAGCGAGAATCGCCGGAGACGAATCCAGTTACCGTCCTGGACGCGACGTCTATTATTATAATTGCGAGAACCGGCTTGAACTTTATTATCGCTACACTTTCGCATAACGAGGCGCGGCGCGTATCTGTCCGAGGGAGTCGAAGCTCTCCCCGAAGGATACTCGCCGCGCTCCGGAGAGAGATGATTTGAAGGTTCGAGCTGCTGCCGTTGCTGCTGCTGCTGCTACTGCCGCTGCATGCATATGTGTTCATATCTGCTTCTTTGCTCGTTCGCGCGGAAATTTTTACTGAAAGCGAGGCGGGATGGAAATTTTCTGCTGAAACGATAACTTTTTAAATCTCCTCGTTCGGGATGCTAATCGAGTTCTATTAGCTTTTTATGGGTTTTTCCGCGCGGCGAGGATTATCCAGGGATCTCTAAATGAATGAAGGATTTTTGGATGAAGAGGGGCGGCAGGTGAATTGCAATCAGAATTACCGGTTTGGAAATTCAATAAAAATTTTAATCTTGAAAATGTACAGATTTCGTATCCCTACTTTGAAGTATCTTTCGATTCGTAGAAATTTTAATCAAGCTGTAAATATTAATTTTACTTTTTTTTTCGATATATTCAGCACAGTCGTACTTTTTACCAAGAAGTAATTAAGCTGCCTGTATTCATTGCGAATTAGACGATTAGGTCGCACTAATGTACATTGGACTATTCGGCGTGAATGAATAATTTGCAGGAGCTACGATATTTGCTGGATGCGCGAGCTATATAGTGTTTCTTGATAAATGGCGAAGTGAATTAATGTTTTGACGTGTGAATTTGATTCTATTGTTCGAAGATCATTTCTGATAATTATTCTGCTAATGCGTTTCATTGACAAGTAATGCTAATTAATGTCTCCATTCAATTTTCAAAAGTCAGCGTTTACGTTACATGGGGTCCATTATAAGAAATTGCTTCTTACATTCAAGTGAAAATTATCGAGTTATTGTTTTAAGTTATTGCTATAATTGAGATTTTAGATTGAAAATTTTATTCCAGTAAATATCATTTATTATTGTACAGAAAATGAAAAGGGTATTAGAAGAGATGAGGTAAACTTAAACTAAATTTAAGTTAAAAAGTTTCTATAAAACCAAACTAATTATAATTTCAGCCTTTCTTTTTGCTAATTTCTCTCTATAAATCTGCATTGTAAGAGTATCAACTGGAACTTTTTCTGCATTACTATTTTTCGATCTCTTGGCTTTTAAATTCTCAATTAAGAATAATAGTGATTTTCTTACATTTTGCTCTTGACTGATTTTCTTTTATTCGAGCTATTTTTGGAACGAATACGCGTTACGGTAGTGTATTAATAGTTTTGAGTGTGTATGTGATTTATAAATAAAAATAAGATAAGGGCTTTGAATACAAAATGCTACCGAGGCTTCTATTAAAATTGTTATATTATACACAATCAGTCATATTTTTTTTTTAAAATACACACTTTAAAATTCATTTAAATATACAATGTTCGTTCTGTTCATAACAACTCACTAGTTTAAAACGATACATCTTAGTCATAATTAATGCAAACATTTACATTACAAAGGTCTCCGCAAAGACCAGAGTTCATAGGGTATGTGTCTCGAGAACTCTCCTAATTTCTGCAGTCCTCTAAGAATCACATTACCAATGCATCTCAATATGTAGCAACAACCATTGGCCTTTGCTGGACTGTATTCTTCTGGCGGTGACAAGTCTGCATTGGTATTTACGTCGATTAGACGCTGAGTTTCGGTTTGACCTCGTCCATTGAATTGATTAACGCTTTCCTCGTTCACATGGAAGATCCTTGGTGGACTTTCGTCGTCGTCAGAATCAGGAATTGGTGAAACTGGTGGGCTTGGGGGCAGCTCTTCGTCGTCATACCGAACTCGATTTCTATCACGAAGATTCAGGAATGCTTTGCCCATCGTTCGAAATCCTAGAATTATAGGCTCCTCGCGTGGCACTAAATTGAATGTATTTTGTAGAAGATTTTATAAATTTCACGTTATGATTTTTGTGTCAACTTATTTCTCAGGCAGTTGCACAAAAAAAATGTTTTGAAAGACCACGAAAGAAGAAGGGCAAAATTCACAAACTGCAATATTGTGCTAGAGTGTACTCCTATAGAGTCCGTCACTCCGGAAGAAGGTGGCTTGTCTTGGCGGAAGGCACTCTACTTATGCCTTTGCAAAGGCTAGTTTACTTACGGGTTGTCGGTCGCCACCTAGCGGTGTCGTCGGAACCTATTCACGCTTGACTAGACCGCTTGCTGGAGTGAGCTCCCGTTACAAGAAGCAAAAAGCGTGTATTTGTATTTTACTACTAGTATGGTGTATGCAGCTTTAAAGTATAATCAACTTGGCTCATCCATTAAATGTGTACACTCAAAAAAACGTACTAATGGCAAGTAAATTTTACTTGATTCAAGTATCAAGATTCAATCATTTTTTTTCAGTATGAAATATAAGTTTCCCCGTCATTCGATTTTTTTTCATTCGTCTATAATTGTTAATAATAATTTTGTAAGCATTATACAATAACAACTTTTTTATTTTCCTAACAAATATCTTCATTGAAATATTTTTAATTTTAATATTATTACTGAATTATTTTTGTTTGGAAAATATTTTAAACTAGATATAAAATTTTTAGTTTCTATAAAACTTGTGAAATCTTAAAAAATTATCTTTTAACAAAGGTTTACATATAAGCAAATATAATTTTCCCCGACATTCGATTTTTGCTTTCTCCTAGAGCTTCCTCCTGTGATAGTAATTTTTGGAGTTGTTCGAAAAATCGGTTATAATTGTATTTTAAGGTGTCAGGAATAAGAATAAATGGTTTTTGAAAAATATCTGTATGGATGTATGTATGGGTGTGTGTGTGTGTGGCTGCTAAACAAATATGGCTGCTACAAAAGCGGTAGCCATATGCAATGACTACCACTTTTGCGGCAGCCATGTTAAACGTTAAAGAAATTTTTTAATCTGAAATCGACGGTTCAAAATTTTACATTAAAATATCTCATTAATGGGTCGGCCGATCGACATGAAATGTTTTTCTCTCATTGAGCAGCCTTACATACATATATATAATTTATATTGGCATACATTGCCTTTTTTACATACATATATATATATAACTTATACTTGCTTCGGGGCGCTTCCGCGCCCCTTGATACAGTGAAATTCACTCTATTTTAATTACTTATTATAAATGTATTTTATTTAAATGTACGTTAATACTGCAAATACAATAAATGGCAAGTTTAACAATTTTTTATATTATTCCTCTTAAAATACTGTAACCGAATTCGAATAATTTTCCAGAACTTTCAGGGCCGCGTCTTTCAGAAAATACATCATCCACAAAAAGTAGCTCCTTTCTATCAATTCATAACAGATAATATCTTACCCAAGAATAGTAAATCCCGAGGAAACTCGGATGCTCCGCAGCACGATCAAGATCCGTAAAAGTTGCTCGCAGCAGCGCAGCTCTCGCCCGAGAAAGTTCGCTCTCGAAAATCTACAATCGCGGCGGTACGTGTAACTGTCAAACGCTGCCCCCGTAAAACCATAAGCATATGCCCAGTCTTATGCGTCTTTTTTTCCCCGGAGGTACTTGCCGAGGGCTCACGATACGCTTTATCATTTTTTTTCTTTTCCTCTTCCCTTTCTAAAACGTAGCTCTGCCGGAAATACGCGTATTCGCGGGTTTCCTCGGGGCAGATGGCGCTCCCCTGGAAATATAAAGAATTGCCGCTTTTTGCGAGGATGTCTTTTTATCGCGGTCATTTGTATGTTGTCCTTTTTCATCTCGCCACGATTTTCGGCGGGGAGAGAAATATACTGCCGGTTAATCTCGCGTGCATTCCGAGTGATATGTGTATTAATGGAAGAGGGTTTGCGCGGAAAAAATTGGAGGCGCATCAGGATATGAATTTGGCTTTTTGAAAGGATTTACGCTATTTTTGTTGATGAATTTCATTAAGAGCAATTGTATAGATTATATGTGCTGGTGATCTTATTTTTCCTTGATTTTTGGTTCCTTTTTACGAGAGATAAATTCAAAATAGTTTAACATGAAATTGTTCAGTATAATTAAATTCTGAAACGTTAAATTCAGAAAATATTTGTTCGAAAATTACATCAAGTTAAAGCATTAAAATTAACACGTTAACTCGGAAAATGAAACAAGAATACTTAGAACAATTTAATACTTTATATTACGAGTATAAAAATATCTCGCACCGAATATATTTCGTAGAACAGTTTCTCGTCTCATCACTGATTCAAGCGGACCGTCCCGTTGCGCAATTTCACACAATTAGCATGGACTTCCGTCGCAGCTGCATATGGATTCGTTCGCTGGTCAGCGCTCATTGCCCCCCTCCCCTCCCCCATCTCCGACGCACACACTTTTCGACTCTCCCGCAGACACGTTTATCCTTATAAATAAATTCAAACGACTAAACTCTGCGGGAACTCAGTTAATTACGGGCGAAACGAGATAACGAGCTCTTGTCGCTGGCTGGGTAGACTCGTCGAAGTAGAAGAAATTGCGGCCGGAATAGATACCGGTGGGGGGGTAAATACATTTATAACGCTCGTTGATTCGGCCTCCCGATGCAGGCCGGAATAGTCGTGACAAAACTCCCCCTAGTTGTTGCAGTCTTACTTGTAATGACAATTTATTAGGAAAGTTCGCTGGCGAGCCGGTCCTGCCCCGGGCATTCCATATAATGCAGCCGCTTAAAGCGGGAAATGGAAGGCGAGCGCAAAATACTAACGAGAACTTGCGCGAGACCTATCACGTGTGTATGATCGAGGAGGGGTGGGGGGAAGGTGGGCTTTTGGCAGGCAAATGCGCCGCTGACGATTGGCCTAACTTGCGCGAGACTATTTTCTTGGGGAGGAATGAATTTCGCCCGGCGTTCCTGCTGCTGCTGCTGCTGCTGCTGCTGCTGCTGCTACTGCAGCCGTTGGCTCGAATGAATATGGATTTTGAGATGTTTCGCTTTCCGGCGTGCTACTTGTTAGCGCTGCCTTTGATATGTGGAATCGCTGCAACTTTCTTTGTTATGCAGAATTTCCCTGCCGCCGTCGGCTTTTGCCGAGAAGAAACTTTTCTTAATTGGAGAATTTATTTGAAAAGTTGAAAGAGAAATCTGCTTGTACCCGATGATAAGTATATGCTTGAGGAAATATTTGGGTCGCATTTATTATTGGACAATTTTATTTGCATTTGCAACGTGGAAGTCGTACGTATGTATAAATAATCGAATGCAATTATATTTAGACAGCAAGACCGATATTCATTTCTTTTTCGACTGCGATTTTATCACTTCTCAGCTATTCAAATATTAAAACTCAACAATAAATTTAGATCCAATGCCTTGTTTTGTTAAATCTTGGTCAAATTCAAGGAATTGGACGGAATTGAATTATTAAATTACTTTCCGCGCTAAAAGCCAGGAAAGCGGCAGCTCTTATAACGAAAAAGGCGAGGTCGCCGAGGGAGAACGGACAGTTTTACGATCGGGGCATTGAATTACATCTCTCCGCGTTTAATCATAAATAACTAGGAATTTATTGAAGGCAATATCGCGCCGGCGCCTTAACTTTCGGATGCCGCGCACAGGAATTCCAGGCCAGCATTCGCCTGCAGCAGCAGCAGCAGCAGCAGCTTGCGCCCTAACACATTCCTGCGATTTTATATTAACCGTAGGACTACGTGGGAGGGAGGGGAAAAAAAGGAAAGACAGTCTGCCGATATCGATGTTTCCGGTATTATCATAATAAGCTTGCGGCGTATTTCTTTTTTTTTCGAGTTCAGTAACGAGATTTATTCAGAATTTTGCTCGTTATTTTTAATCAAACGATGGAAATTCGATTTTTTGGAAAAATTTGTCAGGCGCAAGAGAAGTTGCCTTGTTAGGGATATTTTTCACTGTTCGTAAAAATTATTAATTACGAAATTAACAATTACTTGTTTGCGTAATGCTTCCGAGAACTGAGAACGTTTTAAAAAGAGAAATAATTATTATTCCGGATAATATACGTAGAGAAAAAATATTGCTTTTTGGCAAATACATACTGCAGTTAATATCATCTGCAATTGCTCTTTGATGTACACATTTTTGACAATTACAGATAACGAAAATCTTTGGTTCGAATGATTATACGGTATAAAAATTTAATTAAAAAAAATAAATAAAATGATGACAAATGTTTAAACAAAACTAATGAAGTTTATTTAGTGAAATTGCGAAATATTTTAAACTTTTGATGTTATCTGTCACCACTTAGACATTCTCTTATAAATAATTGTTAAAGTACTATAGCCCAACGCGGTTTGAAGTTTTTCATGTTAATTTAAATAAATGGTAAATTACTCATTTATTTAAATATTACATTTGTAAAATAATTAATATATTCTACGTTTCGTAAATGCAAAGAGAGATGCTGTAATATTCATTCGAGCAAAAAGTTCACTGCAAGAAACAGTCTTGTAAGTAGATATGCCGAGAACTGGTAAGAGGTACACGTTTCCCTCGCTAGAGAACATCTGCTTATATACTATTTAGTTATGCCATTAAGCATTAAGCACATCTAGGTTAAGCATTCGCACGAGTCTATTAGTTAAATCATTCACCGATTTACTCTGCGATTCTCGACCTTACACGTATAAATAACGTATCCTCAAGCTCCGTCACTAAAGCGCCATATTTATACCCCTCCCAGCCCATTAGCATCTCCGTCGCCTGAAAAATTAACGCCACAAACGCCTCAAACGGCCTCCGCAAACAAAATTCTAAAACTAAAATTTATTCAAATTCCTGACCCCGAGACTTGCGGCCTCCTCTATATCTGCGGCTCCATCTCCAGCTCCGCGTTTCGCGAGGTTAGGAAAGCGGGCTTTATGTCCGCTCGGCGCTAATGTCGAGTCGCATTATAAATACAGGCGAGTGGTATATACGCGGGATTGCCGGGCAACTTATATCACGCGGGCCGTGGGTGTGAGGGGTCTTTTTGCGCCTGCAGAGGGAGCTCGTTTCGCGCTCCATAATAAAGCCGCTTTCGAAATTAAGAGACACCACGCGCTGCCACCAGAGAGAGAGAGAGAGAGAGAGAGAGAGAGAGATGCGAGGGATATATTCTTCGGCTTGATTAAGCATTGTTTGCTTAGGGAAGCCTGGCCCTGTTATTTACATGTGTGCCGCCTGAATGGATTAATGGCGTGCGAGTTTATGATAATTCGCGAATTTAGGATTGTTTTGGGTTCTCGCTGCTTTTCTCTCCTTTGCGCTATTTGCATCTTCTTTTTTTTTTTCTTTTGACGCGATTGAAACAATTTCAAAGGCTTTGAAACGCGTTGCGCGCTTTTTTTTTCATTAGCCTCCCCATTTCGATTAATAAATGAAGGAAAAATTTGGGAAATGGAAGTTGATTAAAATTTCGCTTGACGATGAAATTAAAACACCAAATGAGACTCCGGCCTTCGAGCGCGTCGCTTCGGAAAATTACAGTTCCGAATTGACAGGCGCGCCGTTATAAATCAAACAATTTTAATCTACATCGCGCGGCGCCCGAAGCGCCGGTAATTACCAAAAAATATCCATCAAAAGGCGCTTTTCTTCCTTGAACATTTTTTTTTCCCCGGCTCTCGCATATCCCGGACACTCGTCCCGGGAATTCCGGTGAAAAACGGGTGCGTGTCGCCCTCCGCGAGATAATAAAAGCTCGTCGCAAGAAAAGACGGTTAAAAGGTGTTGATGAAAAAGAGCAGTTCCGGCGCAGTAATTTAAATGACGCGCAAAGTGAAAAGGAAGAACAAACTCTCTCTCTCTCTCTCTCTCTCTCTCGGCGGCTGGAAAAACTGAGGGAAAAAACGTGCCTTTGTCGCGCGTGGAAATTGTAACTCGCGGCGAGAGACGTGTGCGCGCGCGCGTCCGAAAACTCGGCTGGCAATTTTGCACCCCGCAGCTGACGGGCGTTTTATCGTCGGGCTTGCAGGCAGCCGCACCACCACAACGACTCTAAGAAGTTTGCCCTCTCGGCGCACGGAGGCGGCGGCGGCGGCGGCCTGGAGAGCGCAAACGAATGGCACTCGTGACGAAAAGGCCGAGGCCCGCCGAGATTTTTCATTCCGACGGATTCTTATTGTGCGTTGGAGGAGCGACGCGTGTGGATATATGAAATGCCGCGACGACCTACGTGGTGTCACGTTTTTTTTTGGAAGGTCGATATACGCTGCCCTTTTTCGGGAGGCGGCTGCGAAAGAATTGTTTGTTTGGGCTTAAAGAATATTTTTTGACTTATTAAATGAAATTTTAGCGTAAACATATACATCTAAATGTTTTAAAATTTCGTGCTCTGTATTATTGTATGAGATGTTTATTTACTTCTCGGAATCGAGTTTGTTTTACAGTATTAAATATAATTTCGCTTCAATAATTCCCAACTTTGAAAATATAATAAAAATAATATTTTAATGTCAAATGTCGAACTTTTTATTAAATAAAAAATTAATAACCATAATAACATTTTCATAAAGTATACTGTATAGTCTCTACTTTGAATTAACTATCTGCATGTATATAGCATTTAATTAAAATTCTTTTATTTAAAACGTATTTTATGCGCATTTTTTCTATTCATAAAATAATGAAGTTACAACGAAAAATGTTCTTTATACCTTTTACTTCAATATTATTACAATGAAAGTTACAATTCAGCTCTAATTTCTCTGAATAAAGTAACCTCCCCCAAAAAAAGCTATCACCAACTAATTACATCCATCTATTTTTACGCGACTTTAATCCTTTATGCGCAATTAATCACCTCCGTCGTCAACATCCCGCAGCCAAGAAGTACGCACAAAGCCTTCTTTCTCAAAAAAAAAAAAAAAAAAAGAAAATGTCTACAACTCCCTAATTAATGGCGCACACACTGCCCCGGCAATCCTCTCGAGCCTCCCCCGCGAATTCTTTATTCCACGAAACCTGCCTAACTCGGGCAATAAATGCCTCGGAGCCCAGAAATTTTTCCCCTCCATCATTCATCCCCCTCCGGCGGCGCGTCGTTCCTCCATCGGTCATCACAGCTCTCCGCGCTCGCAGATTGCCCCGGGCAGATTCGTCTTCCGCGCCCGGCGCGCGGCTGCATAATTTATTCGGCTGACGTACGGCCGGCCGTTATAAGCGGCAACTGTAATTAACGGCCGCTATTTACCGCGAACAAATTAGCGCAATATCGCCGATTCCGCGCGTCGGGGGGAAAGCGCTTCCGAGCTTCTCCTGTACGCTTCTTTTGCGCGCCATAGAAGATTATATTGACGGGTGTTGCGCGCCTGATGTCGGGCGAGGGTACGGGAGAGAAAAAGGGAGCGGAATCGCTGCCGCTGAATATTCATGACCAGTCGGCTAATCAACTAGTGCTGATTTCAGTTGGCTCATTCGCCCCTAACTATATGCGCCATCCTCCCACATTAGCGCTTTGTGCGCAAATATTGAGTTAAGTTGGAATGTCGTTAGTTCGTTTCGGATTTTCGGAAAATTCGCGCCTTTTTCAGGATTTATTTAGAGCTTGCGGCGGAGGGGGGAGTGGAGGTTGGAAATGATTAAAAATGTTTTTCGCGTGGTAACTGCGAAATCTGAATATCTATTATACCTCTCGCGGATTAATATCAACGCAATATCCTGCTTAAACCTTTCATAAACTCGCAGTTCCCAGTTATCATTTGAATATCGCTGAGATTTGTATTTTGCGTATTTTATTTTTAGATTTCCGTAATCCTTTTTCATAATAAATCGCACATAGCATCGCTGTAATTATTCCCTTTGAATATTTCAATTCGTATTTTCAAAAATTTCATTTTGAAATGTTAATCAAATTGAATAACATTTGTAAGACTAATAATAATAGCACGAAATACCTCTTCCTGCAACAATGATTTTTCTTCTAAATTTGAAAAGTCTAATTATAATTAGAAAAAAAAACAACTCAAGAACTGCAGAAAATGCAGCTCCCGTCTAACATCTGTCGGCTCTTCTGCCCATCGCCTCGCGCATTGACAAAGAGTGCTCGTTGAATTAGACGTCGCCACTCGTCGCGCTTATAATTGCCGCACGCTCCAAAAATTCTACTCGCACTCGAACCCTCTCGATTTCCGACAATACTCCCTCCTCGCGGTTTTCGCAAAAAAAAAAAAGAAAAAAAACGAAAAAAACATAAAAAGCGCGTACGAGCGTGTTTCGGATCCTCCGTGTCACGCAGCTCGGTTAAAAATTGATGATGTACTCGGCGGAAGTACTCGCTGCATGAAAAAAAAAAAAAACAAAAACAAGAAACAGCAACAAAAACCCGGCGACTTTCTGAACGCTCGAAAACGCGCCAAAGAGGACTCGAAAAATTCCACGTGAGAGTCGTAATTGCGGGCTCGCGATTTTCAAGAGCCGCCTCATCAGCTAATGACGGCGTTGTTTTTCGGGGATTATTAACGTAACGAAACACCGGCAGTAGGCGGAAATTGCGCCTTTCTTTACAAGTGGACCCGAGGCTGCTGCCGAGCTCCGCAGCTCCTTTTTTCTTTTAGTTTTTTTTTGTACAACAACACCGCGACACTTCTTGCTTTGGTAAGGAAGGATGTAAAACGCGCTTTTTAATCAGTTAATGGGGGTGATGGGGAATCGACGGCATTGGATTATTATTTATTGTTTCATCGGAGGTAATAAAAGGATTTAATAAAGTTGATGGGAATTTTCGATACGTTGAGAATGGTTGTGAAAATTGATAATTTCGTTAAAAGCATTCTTTATTGGCGCGTAAAAATATCGTAAATTTTTTAGGGTGATATAGGCACCTGTCGGCGCCGATCCATGTAAGTGCAGCGCAAAACGCATAAAGTAGATTTGATAACTGCTTTCTAAAATATCACCTTCAATGGAATTTTTTTTGGAAGATAAAATGTTTTATTGAAACTTGTCTTCAATAATATACTCGTTCGGAATGATCTCTAACAACGCGAGTTTCAACTTTGAATTCAACCTCTAATGTACTAACAATCAATGAGGTTTATCATCATGAATTGGATCAAACTTGCAATTGAGTCAAAACTTCGTACTCATTAGACAATAACTTAGTTGCGATAACTAGTATGAACTACGTAACTTTGGAATGATAAACATCGGTGAACTTTGTTCCTTAGCAAAAGCGAGAATATTTTTGAAGGTCTGTTTAATTTAATAAGTAACTAAATGTTGATGAGATAACGATTAAAAGTTGTGCAACATTTTTGAATATTTGTATGTACTTGATTTCCTTAAAAATGTAATTTTTTTTATGATCTTTAATTTTTATTCGAATCGTAAATGAATAAAAAGTGGGATATGCAGATCGATTTTCTAGTTAAGCCAAAGCGACTTCTCGTGGGAAATACTCGTAAAAATAAAAAAATTTTGCATACTTTTTACTCGATGGCTATAAAAAAATATTTTTTAATTTTTAAAAAAAACAATTATATTTGTAGCTTTCACAAAACATCGTAATATATAATCTGAATTTCAATTAATATCTACATTTATTCAACTTAATCATTTTTCGTTCAAATCAAATATTGACTTCGAGCTAATAAAATTGGAAATGAACTAGAGATTCCTAATTTTAATACTTTGTCAATAATGTGGTTTCCATAATAAACTCTATAAATACCCTGGTAGAAAATTAATCAGTTGGGCTGATTAACGTGTATTTTGAATGGAGCGCTTTTTAGTTCAAATATGATGTCTAAATTAAATAAAAACCATTGGAAAATCATTTAAAAAGATAAAATCTCATTACACTGAAATATTGATCAGCAAACATATTTACTTATTTGATAATGACAAAAAATAATAATTCACCGTCCTGTGCCTTAAAAACATCAATATAAGCACTATTAACTTCCTACCAAAATCTGAAACCAGTACCTCCGGCTTACGTGCCTGTACATCCACTGATCCAGCGAGTACCGCCCTAACAATCCTTTCTTTCCTCCGCAACTCACTCGAGCGTCGCCTCACCGAAAGCTCGGGGCAGCCCTGTTTCCCGCGGAATTTGCCGACTCTCGCCTGACTCCCTCTCGGTGGGGGGGGGGGGGGGGGGGGG
>JAWWML010002209.1:0-51898 GCA_035047165.1 Ormyrus rosae
ATTTTTTCGGGATTGAAGGGGCCCCTGGCTACCCAGGGGCCTGGGGCCATGGCCCCACCTGGCCCCTTGGTTAATCCAGCGCTGAGAGGTTGTATTATTTATTTGCAAAATTTCGCAAGCTTTTTATTTTTACTTTTTGGGAGAAAAGCTATACACTTTTTCTTCATGGCGTAAAAAATATAAAAAATAAATATAAAATGAATGTAAAGAATAAAATATGGTTTAAAAAAATCTTTAAAAATCTTTAATAAAATTCCCCTGAATGCAAAAGATTACGAAGCAATAAAAATTATACAAACTCGGTATTTGTAACGTTTAAAGGGACAATTTCGTGCATTTTCCAAAAGAGAAGCGAGGGAAGAAGAAGTGCCGAAAAGTGGAACACGACCGGTGTAAAAAAGAAAAGAGGGGCGAAAACTCCGGGATATTTTTTTCATCGACACCGACAGAACGCATTTAAATGATAATTGCAAAGCCTCGCAGAAATATATCAAATATGCGCGCAGCTCCGCTTTAAAATATACGCCGCGACGAGCACTTTGCAATTAAACGAGGGCGCCATTTTTCGCCTTTGTTTCTTCTTATTCCGTCTCTTTTTTTCGACAGAAGTTTCGGAGGAGCGAAGGAGCTTTGAGCGAAGAATGGAGAGGTAATGAAAATAATGGGTAGGAATTGAAAAATAGTAATGCAAAAGTACATTTGAATTGCGTTGAACTTTTTGCTGCAGAGAGTTTTTCTTGTTTCGTAATGAATTTTGATGGAAAATAATTTTATTAAATTTATTTTGACTGAGATTCGTGTTTCTAATTCGAGTTGTTACAAAGGCAACCTGAATTTGCTCATAAAGTTGAATTTGAATTTTACTAATTTCAATCAAATCAAATGCCTTGTTAGTATATTAATACTAATAAGCTGTGAATAAGGTTTATTTCTGTTAATCAAATAAATTAAAAAGAAAATTGTTAAATAAAATATTATTGAAGAGGAAATTTGAGAGGTTGGATATGGTACATTTGACTTTTCAGCTCGAATTTACATATTTGTTATACGAATCATTATATTACCTCACGATTCCCAACAGTGGCAGGTTCTTCGCAGCACTTCGTCGTCATCAACGCCTGAAAATATGTTTTAATCGGAAAAAATGTACATCATAATGTTTATAAGTGATAACAAAATCAATTTTTTATCGCTCAAAAATTAGCTGAAAACTTGCCAATTTTTTGGATTTTTTACTATACCCCCATTAAGATACAACCCTTGAAAATAAAGAAAATTCAGTTTTACAAAAAATGCAAAATCCCAACAGCCTTCAGTTAACTCCGAAATGACTTTTGCCCGAGAAGGACGAGAAGGAAAGAGATGGAAAGTTGTCAGGAAAATTGGCAATTGCGAATCGGCAGATTAGAAGGACGATTCGAGGCTGAAAATACTCCCTACCTCCCTCTCCCTCTTTCTCTCTTGCTGTAAACGACTTTTCCATTTGCACGAGAGCCGAGATGAGCCTCCGTTCCTTACGTCACGAGTGTCGGCGCGCGCCATATTGTACCGCACAACTGCCGCGCCACTCGTAAATCCTCGAGCGTCTCTTCTCCCTCACTCTCCCCCGCGAGATCTCGGGCTGCTGCCGCTGTGCTTTTTCTTTTACCACTCTGCCTTTTAAACGCGTAATGAGAGCGCCTTTTTTATATAGAAGCCAGTCGTGTTTAAAGACGATTTTTTGAGCTTTCAGGAATTCTTGAGAATGCGGTTTTTGGAATATATTTTGAGCTATCGGAGCATTTATTACTTCGTTGGGGTTGAAAGTTTCCTTAAAATCTTGTACGAATAGGATCGAAACGAAGTTTAGCGTATTTTTGTAGATTTCAGTTTAAAACATTCAAGCAATACGTTTAACGGCCTTCCAGGTAAAGAATCAATGTTTTATTGATCCTTTTAAATCCGCAGTATTGAAACAAGAATCAGAGAAGTATAAGAACTTTTTAAAAATAGAATGCTCTGTGTACTTATATCTTTTGTGTGTATATCTTCGTACTGTAGTACATGATCAACTAGTTGATGCTATTTGCCAAAACCGAAAGCTATATTGAGTAACGCTGGAACGACACTTAACTTATCCCGCGATAAGATCAAGCCAGTATTTTATTTTGCATGCAAAATATATTACAGTACATATCACATTAAGGCTACTTTCTTTCGTGTGTTACTTACATTACATTGTAGAATTTCAATTATATAACTATACTTCAACACTTTTTGCATATATAGCCGACCAAACATGAAATAACAGGAAGTATCGATTACTTTTGCTCCAAATCTTACGCGCAATTTTTATTCTTTTATTCTCTCGCGCGTCTAAAAATGAAATATATTTTGCGACGAAAAGGTCCATTGTTTGGAAATATTGTATGCAATGTTTGTTATACGCCGAACTTTAACCGTTTTTATTTATCGACTTCGAAATCTAACAGAAATCAATCGCTCGAAAATATTCCAATTCCATCGACAGCGCGAAATTCCTTTGATCCAGTGATTTTCGCGAGAGACGAATCCTATAACAAATGGATTTCCGACCCATTGAATCTAATTAAATTATGCGCGCAAACTCCTCTGAGAATACAGAGCTTAATTAAATTTCTCTCCAATTATCTATTTTTATAAAGAAAACAGCGTCGGCTTCTTCCTTAGTGCGCCAATCAATTTTCTGGTCAAATTGCGTTTTATAAGCGCTGGTTTAAACGGCCAGAATCTCATTTATAAGGCGAACAAAGTTCTATTTCACACACGGCATTTTATACAAATGTATTCGAAACGGAATTCAATTTGATCGAGTGTTAAATATTTCGAATGCCTGCAGACTGCCGTAGAGTCAAATAATCCTGAAAACAATCGTTACCTAACGCGAGGACGTAATTTCGTATCCGGCTGTTTGATCGTCTTTGAAATAAGGAAAAACAACGCCAAATGTTATCTTTGCGCGAATCATATTTTTGCCTGGTATGGAAACTTTTTCGCAACTGTTATTAAAGTTAGTTAGTCAGTTTCGCGTTCAAAATTTTTTTTAATAAGCATCATTACTATTATTAAAGGAACACCGCAAATTATCTATTTAGAAAGTAAAAAAACAGGATGTTAAAATCATCTTAAATTTCAGCATTAACGAATCATCCACTTAAATAAGAAAAAAAAATCTCAATTTTGACGTACGACTCGGATTCCTCCCGTTCCGCGAGCCGTTTCGAGCGAAATCTCGGCGATCCAATCGCCTTAGATTAAAGATTCTTAACCCAAAACTTAAATCGAACCTGCGCCCCGCGACAAATGAATTTGGCAGAGACGGCGTCGACTCTCATCCGCCAGACAAACAAAGGAGGCCCCCGCATTGTCCGCCGGAGTGAAAATTCCGCGCGGGACTAAAACGATATCGAGATGCGCGCCGATAGCCGCCACCTGTCGACAGTTTATCAGCCGAATTTACTCTCTTTCTCGCTCGCATTTGTCTCCGCGGCTGCTGCTGCTCTCCCGAGCGACAAGTCCGACGATTATAGCTCGTAGTTGCGAAACGCGATGGCCGATTATCGTAATTCGCTCGCTCCTCCGGCGGGCCCTAATTGAAGCGGCTTTTTGCGAAACGACTGGATGATGGATGCTGGGGACGTTTGGCCGAGTGGAAGGACTCATTAAAATTGTATGAGGTAAGGAAACCGTTTCTGGTGCTGTTACGTCAGTGGAGATTAGAGGATTGTTATGTATTTATTTTGGGTCGTACTATTAAACGTAGTATATTTGCCATTAATGCTTGCAGTGCAGGTTAAAAAATGATTTATACATTTTTCTTTGATATATCATAAAATTGTTGTTATTGATGTGCAATGTATGTTGTAGTAATAATCACGATATATTACCTGTCAATCATTATATTTTATTTCAATTTAGTATTATTTTAAAAGTTTAGACATACAGAAGCTTTAAAAAAACTTTATCTGAAGTATTTTTTTTGACTCTTTTCACGTCAGTTCCTTTATGCAAGATTTAAAAACGAGACTCAGAAAGAAAAAAAACAAGTCTAATGAGCTTACGCTACATTTTCGTCTGCAACAAAATAACCGTTAAATAATCCTTCGCTTTCATACTTCTGAAATTAGAAGCAGTAGACCGCGCACTAAAAATGTACGAAAATTCAACAACTCTAAAATTACTACAAAAAAATTCCAGATCTACCGGTGACTTCACCGTAAAACAGCAGCGAAGCTCACTTTGTATCTCGCCTAATCCCGTAACAAATCCGGTCGCCTCGCTCGGAATTTCAATTTCCCGAGTGCGCGAGCGAACCCCGAAAAACGGCCGCCGACGCGTTTTCTGCCAGACCTTTTTGCCGACGAAAAATCGGGGAGCTCGGAGGCTACTCGGACAATTGAGAAATGTCTTGGCCCGCGGGCGCGAATAATAAATTCGGCTCTGGCGGCTCGTAGTCGTAATTATAAGGAACTAAAACCATCCGCGCTAACCCAGTTTTCGTTTCTTTTTTCGCCGCGCTGCCTTTGATTTGGATCGGTTTAGCGTTTCGCCGGATGAAAGGAGGCAAATGACGTTCTAGATTTCTTTGATTGAAGTTTGAGATTAGCGAATGTTTGAGTCGAACGAAGGTTGATGGTATTGGTTGTTTTTTTAAATTTTTTATTTAGCATTGGTGAAAAACACTAATATACATTTAATAAAATAATAGATTGTTGCGTTGAGAACGGTTTTCTATTAAAATTAAAATCATTTAGAAGGCATTACTGTTTTCTATAAGCATTTATGCACGCATACTCCTAAGTTATGTTTCGGCTACATTTCACTTATAATTTATAAGAGCTGAAATTAGGCTGGCATAGTCTCATTCCTTAGATTTATAATACCTCTATGATTACCTGTTGTGTACGTGATGTATATGTCTTGTCGAATAAATTATACGTTTTAGCAGATTTTCAGTACTGTATGCATTATTTCATTTTGAAAACATCCGTGGAATTGTTATGTTTTTTTAATTGAAATTATTAAAATCTTTTAATAGGTGGTTTTCCGGGGTCTGTTTTGAAATCGATTTTTTAAAGATCCAGGACAAGAAGAATGATAATTTTAGTTCGAAGAAAGTATTATAAATTAATATAACAAAATTATAGATTAATAAATTAATATAACAAAAATAATAATTAATAATTATTCAATACATTTATTTTTTATTAACCTTAAAAGTTTCAAATTGGCAGCTAATGAAATCCATTAAAAAAAACATTAATTCTAGCCCACATTTAATTTCACCTACATTCAACGACTATCTAAATTAATTAATCGACCGATAGTACCTGCAATTACTCGCCAGCCAATTCCTTCCTTCTTTCTCTCTCTCTCTCGTAATTAATTATCCACCGCGCCGAGCGGCAAAAAGGCGATACCCAAACATTGCGCAAAAAGTGAGCGTACATAAATACAAGTGCGCTGACTCACCGGACCGCCGTTGAATTTATACAAATCCGCGGAGGACTCGCGGATAATTCGATGAAAGAATCGATCGCCGACTAATTCGATTCAAGACGCCCCGCTGGATTTGCCGACCGCGAAGTCGGACGAGTTTGTCGTGCGGTTTCTTTTGCACTGGGAACCGGTGAAATTGGGTCAGGAATTCGGGTTTACGGTGATGATTTTTATGAGATTGGAACGTTTAACCGAATGAATGGTGATGTTTATGCCTGGAACTTATTGATTTCAGTAAAATGGAAAAGAATTTTAAAAGAACTTACTTGATTTTTGTTGGAAGAAGTTGTACAAGAATAGTTTATTGATATTCTTAAGTTCTCAAAATGTACTTTACATATTTTGTAAAAGAAAATTCAGATAGTGTCGTTATCATTATCATATTGTTGAAGTTTAATGAATTTTAAATTAATATTTAGAATACCTAATTGATTTATGTTTAGCCTTAATTCTACTGAAACGAGATAACAAATATTATATAATTATCGTATTCTCCAAGTTTTTACAGATAAATTCTCTGAATTTCTTACCGATTAGTTTTATCAAAAGCATTTCGAATCTATAATTACATGAATTGTCAGGGCTTCTACCTTAATGAAATGTACCTCGCCATAAGAAACAAAATTACGTTCAAAAATACGACGTTCAAAGTAACCCGACAAAAAGGGAAAGCTTGCAGTCTTCCTTAAACCAGTTCCAGCGGCCATCATTACCATCAGCGTCGCAGCCGCATCTCACTCTTCCAGACCAGCTGTAACATCGATCCTGCCCAGCTCGCTTTCACCTCCCTCCCCTCCCCCTCGCATTCTTCTCGACGACACACTCGCAGCACCCATTACGCGGCGGCGGACGCATTTCCATCGCGTAATTCATGACGTCAATTGCGCGGAAGCGAAGAAGCAACTGCTGCTCAAGCACGTTTTTGCACTCGGCAACAATCCCTATAGTCGATTCCGATATTTCTCGGATCGAGGGCTTTAGAAACGCGTCGCGCTCTTGCATTGCCTTTTCGGAAGGGCTGATAGAAAGTTTTTTCGTCCATTGCGGACGGGTCGTTTCTTTACTGCGAGTTAATTGGATGAGAGCGAGAAGAGGTGGGTTTAAATTTTTTTGTCTTCGCGTAAAAGTTTGTTTTTTTGAGATTGTGTAAATTAGTAACACTTCTCCTCTCGCTAATTCGCATTTTTCTTCAAAATTTTTAATCTTAAATCTGAGTAAATTCAAGCTTTTTCTTCAAAAAGAAGCTACCGAGCCTTGCGTTGGTCTTAGGATGTCGCTTATCGTGCTTGAGGGATACGAGGTTTTAAATCTCGGTAAAAATTAAAATAAAATTTTTTTAAATTCTAGCGGATCTCGACAGCGACATTTATTCAACGCTACTTAAAATGTAAAAGTACGTCTATTGATTATACACTTACAAAAGACGGCAAACTATACGCGATTCGAATAACCAACAAAGCTCAAACTCGACGCACTCCTCCGCGAACTGCGCGCTCTCCCTGCTGCACCTGCATTTTCTCTCCAACCGCAATCAAAGGCTCGCCGGGTCGCCCATTCACTCAAATTTTCCACTAAATCCGTTAGTGCGTCCCTCTTTCTCTCTCGCTGTTGGCATCCTCGCCTCTTCTCGCGGCTATTAACAAATTTACCGGCGGCGCGGTGGCCCAAATATACGCCCCGGGCGAAAAAGCTCGCCTCTCCTCTCTCTCTCTCTCTCTCTCGCGGCGCGACGCCGCGGCTACTCGTAAAAGTGCAGCTGAGCGGAGCGGTCGGCGTGCCGTCTTTAATTGTTGGTGGAAACGCGCACAAAAAGGCCTGACGTTCCTCGGCCGGCCGCCAATCGGTCCGTCGCGTCGTCGCGCTAAAAGCAGTGAGAGAGCCCAGCCACAATTGCGCTGAGTTAATTTTACTATACCGGAACAGACCCGCGGAGACAAGCCGACGATTTACCGCCGCTTCCAGAGACTGACGCGGCCCCGCGAGAGTCGGGGAGGCCTTATTATTTTTGGGGGGATCTTGGATTACGCGCGGAGAACAATTGGTGCGTAAGGTGCGACGGAGAAAAGGAGGAGGAGCGAGCTGGTGATGCAATACGTCTTTTGCCAGGGGGGGAGGAGGAATTTTCGACTGATAGATTTATGCCGACGGATTGTGGGTTTTTGGTGGGTTGACTTCGCGGCCACGCTTATTTTCGAGTGATAATAGAACGCGAGAGCGAGAGGCGTTGGAAATGTGTGTCTTGGATAAATTTAGAATTCTATTCATTTTTAATACTGATAATTAATGAAGATCAAACGAGCGGCAATGCATTGAATTCTTGCATTTGAAAGCATTAATTTTTAACGGAATACGTGCAATTGAAATAAGAAATAACTTTTATAATGAAGTCTTTGACAAAGCAAAAAAAATTATCTTCGATCGAACGTATTAAACTTTCAATCACCAAAGTGGTCAATTAATAATTCTCTCTTCTTCCCATTTCAGGCATGTGATTAAATTATTCTCTCCCTGACCATTTTTCCATACGCGAGTGGAAATTCAAGTGTATATTGATTTATCCGTTCAAACCAATCAGGGAAAGCTCTTGTAAATCCTATCACTCATTTGAGTTAATGATTGGATTTACCCCTGGAAATCTAATAATTTTTATTTATTATTATATCATCGAGTGCACTTATTACGCTCAGAAAGGACATTTTACTGCAAACCCGATTAAAATAAATCACACGAAGCGTAAAATATTGACAATAACGCAGAGAGCGTGACACGAGCATACATTTTATTGAAATTATTGAATTTTCGTGTTATCTTTTCATCAACAGGAGATCGCTTCACAAGTTATTTTAATATTTAATCAGGGTATAACGGAGAGAAGGATGAATATAGAATGCTTGTATAAAATGTCCCTGTGCGCCGGTTAGTCTTTTTCCCAATTCTCACCCGTTATAACGGAACTATTAATATATTTACCATTGAAAAATTTTAAATAATTTCTGCAGTAAATTAGATTGATATCGTTCATTTTGATATTATTAATATTAAATATAAATTGCCATGATATTGAAAGCACTAAACCAATTTTACGACTAGAAACTTGCAAATTCAAAGAAGCCGCAGCTGTTAACATCCCGTTGTCTGGCAGTAAATGGTTTCAATGAACCTTAAAATTGCCATTTTCCACATTAAATATAAATTCCTTAAACAATTCCGCTATTGTAGCGAAATACGTCCGTAATAAAAGACAAACAAAGCCAATTCTGCGATCGAGCGATAAATCTAGCTCCCTTATTACCTCCCACACAGCATCAATTTTCAGCTCGTTACAATCGAGTCAAAATACCCGACTGGCGAACGAAAACGAGCAGCCTCTCATAACTGCAGAGATGCGAAATCACGCGGGAGGTCAATAATTCGCGGAAAAACGGCGGCTTGACCGGGGCGCAAATATTTAGAAGTCGCGGCGAGCCTCCTGTCGGCTGAGGTGCACTTTGATGTGAGCTTGGGTTGGGGGAGGGTTTGGAGTGGAAGAGAGTTGGGAGGTGAAGTACCGGTGGAGTAGGAGGTTAATTATTCAGGGGATTTTGGATATTGGTTATTGCTGGCGGAACGACGCCGAATATTGACGTTACACAGAGTAAAAAATGAATGAATCTTAATTATCTTTCTAATTTTAAATCGATTAGTCTTCTTTGGCTTATTATTGAACGCCTGTAAATTTATTTAAACAATTCTTGATATAATATTAGTTTCATTTTTTATGTACAATAGCAAACAGACACGCAGAGTTTTTAATTCAGTAAATCATAAAACAAACAATTCTGAGACAATTGCGATGCTTTTTTCATAAAATAAGAATTTACTTTTAGTGTTCTTCTTCCTCAATGCAAAAATCATTGAATGCAAACAAACTATTAATTAAAAACTTTCCTTCCGACCATTATCCCGTTAAACACAGAATTCAATACCGTAATGAAGATAAAAGCGATTGAAAGGATGCGTTATTATGTCATTAATACCGCGTAACGGCCCATATTTCTGCATTTACCGCGCGCAAAAAAAGACTTTAATTGTGCGAGAACGCGCATCTCCCCGCGAGTTTTACAACGCCGAGCAGTTCGTTGCGCAATATTCTCTGTTTTTTCTTCTTCTCATTCCCGCGCGATAAGAAGCATTCGCACCTTTGTGCGAGCCGCGCCTTTGTTGCCGTTCGCTCCGCATTTAAAGAACAAAACTTTCTCTATATATTCGCGAGGAGACTCGCGGCCCGTCCAATTTTTTTTTTTTTTTTTTTGTGTTTCTGCTTCCGCGTGACGCATCGCCCTATCAGACTCTGACAGCTGATTTATACGCCTTTTTTAACGGGCTCTTGTTTGGCTAAGAGAAGAACATGTGTTTCTTTTGAGTAATATTCGTCTGTCTGTTTTTTGGAGCAGTAAATTCATATTTTAAGTCTTGAGATTGCAACGAGGAAATTTTTTAGTCGAGAGCGGCTAGTTTGTTTTTTACTTTAGGGATACGCTTCTTTGGGGCATAAAAATTACTATATTCTGCAGTATAAATTCGGGCTTTATATATTATAGGAGGTTAGAACTATTTGTAGTTGACTTATAATTATTATTGTATTACTATTTTGTTATTGTATTTCAATTTATTTTTAAAGAAAATGAAATTAATGTAAGCGGCAAAAAAGAAAAGAAAAAGTAGTTCACGCCACGAATTTTCAATTTCCTTCGATTTTATAGTTATCGTTTAATGGATTTCTTTCAAAAGATATAGAAAAACCGTAAATCTCAAATTTTATTAGAATCGTAACTGCTGCAAACAGAAAAGTAGTAGAGGATGAACAATGGATCGTTTAAGGTATTGGTGCACCATGGATTGTTTACAATTTTCCGTCGTCATTATTTCAATTATTATATTCATTACTTGCAGTATGGCTAAAATTCTCCGAAAAATTAAAAGAAAAGGGCATATTTTGCGAAAACTTTTCTTCAAATACTTTATTTTATTCAACTAAAATCGACTCCTTAATATCACATTTCTGTTCTTTAAAAAAATATGACAAATTTCCTTTTTCCTTAACCTGATTGTACTTTCATATCCCGGAAAAATGCCGGGCGTCTCTCTTCATTAGTCCCCGCGAGCAATTCCTGCGCGCGTCGCATCGTCGAGTTCCGCTTACGCTCTGATTGACGGGCGTTTGATTTTATTTTCCCGGCGAGCGAGCCGCGAAACCGCCGCGGCGGCGAAAAAAAAAAAGAGCGGAAGCAGCTCCGCGTGCCTATTGCGACAGTCCGTTAGCGGCGTTGTTGTTGTTGGTTTAGCGGCTACTTTCGATGCGCCAAGCCGCCGCTCGTCAATGGAGCGCGGCGACGTTTTTTTCTTTTTTTTTTTTCGATTTTTCCGCGGCGAGCAGTTTTTGAGAGTCGGAAAAGTTGGCGGCGGCCTTTTTCTTTGCGTGGCCGCCCAATTAGGGCAGCGTCTGTCGAGAGGAGGCTCGAGGGCAAGTCTTGCGCGCAATTTTTTTTTAATCATATATCTTTACGAGAGGATTGTTCAATTTTTACAATATTTTGCCAGGAAAAAGTTGGAGCTTCCGAGAATCACGAGAGCTTCAAGGGAAAAGCACGGAATAATTATAATGGGTAATGGAGAGTTAAAAAAGAGAGAAATCTAATGGTTAAAAAAGTTTTAATCCAATATTTAAAAGTTTTTATTTTATTTTCCAACATTTGTACAATCGGGTCGAGAGAAAGAAGAATGTAAAAAATTTATGGTTTATAAAATAATGAATTTTTCGAATGCATGCAGAGACAATAAAGAACGAGTGCATGTTTTTGCAATGGAAATTAATCCCTTGAATTCGATCTTTATATTTTTTCCTTTAAAATAAGACAGTGATATTCATTATTTAATTCTAAAAGAAATTTTAAAATTTACGTCAAGCACATCCTTCAAGATTTTAAACGAATTTTTGAAGTAGTAACTTCCCGCTTTCGTGTAATACGAGATTACTGTAGTAGACCAAAAATTAAAGTGCTTTTGAAAGTTTTTAATCTTATGAAATATTTATTGAGTTGCAAAAGAATTAAAAATAAGAAATAAGGAGCTTAAACATACTTTTTTAAAGATACTATTATATCAAACTGAGTATATTTTCTGTAATACTTTGGAATCACAAAAAAGAATTTAATACATTTCCATATTCAACAAAAAATTATACTTTGTAACTTTAGATCATACATTAAAGTACATTATGATGTCAATACTCATTATACAAGATCCTCGTGTACGAGATGCTTTTTACTCATTCTTTTTTTAGAATGCAATTCAGCAGAAATTGTTGCGGATCAACGTTTATGTTTTTTTCAGTACACGTTTTTATTTTGCCACGATAAAACATGCATAACAAGCCATAAATTTACAAAAAAATTCGTATTAATAAAAATGAATACTACGTAGATAATGATTTGATCTCTGCAAATTGCAACTTCAGATTTTAGCATTCTTTACTTTTTTAAATGAATAATTTTAACAAAAGAATATTTAAAAATTTCAAAAGTTTTGTACGTCAGTGAGCAGAGAGTTTTTAGAAATATAGAGTAGAATGTTTCAGGGTTTTCATTAAATAAAGGTGAGAAGAAATTTGTTTGAAGATTACAGAGCTAAAACTTTGTTACAACATTATATAAAATCTTTTTGTCTTATACTTGTTTACATAAACGCATTCTTCGCTCTAAAAGAAATTTTCACGGGGTTCCTTTACCACAACGTTGAGATAAAAACCTTCGCGCAACGCTTACTTTTCAGAATAAAAAAATCGCACAAAAGTTAAATTATTGCGACATTTTCGAACGAAATCCACCCACCGATCGCCCCGTCCATCAAATTGTTCATTACACCTCGGAAAAGTCCTCAAAAACCCGCCCACCTCCAAAAGTCCCGAATCCCGTACAAAAAGTGCACCCACCGCAGTCGCGAGAACCTCGGGTAATAGAGCGCCATAAGCCGGAGAAAATAGCGCGAGCCCGGCGCGCACGTGCGGCGCAGAGAGCATCATCTTCTCTCCTTCGGCCGCGGAACGAGTAGGGGGGCGTCCATGTGCTCGGTGCGCGACGGCGGCGGGCGGCGAGCGGAGGGAGCAACGACGGCGGCGGCGGCGGAGGCGGCGCGAGGAGGGCGACGGCGCTCGATCAAGCTCGGGGGCCAAGCGGCGCGCTCAGTTCTCGCGACGCGCTCGCCGCGACTGTACGGACAACCGGCTGCACGCAGTAATATAACCTCTCCTCATCGCTCATTTTCCCGTTCGGCGAAGTTCACCGCCACGGTCCTCGGGATTTCGTCGTCGGTTCGGTTGTGTTTTTCGCTGCGCGAGATGAGCGTCGCCGCGGCGACGGAGCCGCGTCTCTGACGCAGCCGTTCCTCCTACCCCCGCTGTCCGGTCTCGGCTGGCCTGGCCGTGTTTTGTTGTTTTGTTTATCCTGCACCAGTGATACTGTATCGATCGATCGGCTGATTCGATTAAAAGGTCGCTTGGTATACGTTTGATTATCGAGACTCAGTGAAGATGCACCACACGACGCCCTGGTACCTGCCCTGGGGCCTCAAGCTCGTGCCGCTCTCGATACCGCCCGGACACCCGGCCTCGGGCATCCCCAATCCTGCGCTGCACTTGCTCGCGCCCCTGCCGGGGATTTATGCGCCCGAGCCGAGAAAGGTAGGTTGGCACGAGTGTTTATGGCAGGGGGAGGATGGATTTTAACACGGGGTCGGGGTTTAGCGATTTTGACGAAGATTTTTAATTGTTTATATGGCGGTTGACGCCGGCCGATTGCGGTTTTCGTCGGTAAAGTTTGGGAGAGCGTAAATATCGCTTGTTTTGTTGAATTGCGAGAGGCATTGAAATTTTAAACTCTGCTGGCGATAAACAAACGAGAAGTACGGTTTGGATAGAATTTAAAATCTGTTAAAATGTGCGAGTGGCAGATTATTTTATCTTTTAGTTGCATACATTGCATTTACTTGAAAAATTGACGAATTTTCAGATGACAACTGCTGAAAATAAATATATTTTCAATCGGAAATCCAATTTTTTATAAATTTTGCAAAAATTTTTAATTTTTAACGTAAAACAGCCTAATTATGTAAATATTTTCGATCAGTCAGTAAACTCACAGACGCAGTGAAAATTCACTAAAGACAACGTTTTCACCTGAAAATAAGCGTATTTTTACTATGAATCAGCGGATTTTTTCATTACTCAAGACTACAGTTTACGTTTAGCGCTTTAAAAATGTAGAACATGTTAATAATTTATAAAGTTCTATCTGCCTAGTAATTTAATTAAAATATGTAGTTGGCAAACAGCTGGCAAATTACGACAAGAAAATCTTCTTTTCAAATTATTAATCTCCGATTTTAAAAACAAAAGCTTTTGATCAGATAAGAACAAACTCGACGGAGGAAACAATACCTTGAAGTTATCGGGAACTCGGATGTGGTTCAAAAGTGTTAAAATGATTGACTAATTAAATATCGGTTTACGCGCAACAATATATTTGCCGTAATTGTTGGATAACAATAGCCAGTGTTAAAAAAAAACGCTTTGTTTAGGTTCATAATAGAGTTGCTTCAACTCTTAGTCAGCTAAACGCTTGACTAATAGACCAGTTGATGGGATAATTAGAGTGTGTTTGAAAACACATTGATCTTGACTGATACACAGATGATGGTTCAGGTTCTTTTTTATATACTGACAATGATATCATCTGTGTAATCGTAGTGTTTTAATAATATTGGTTTTGAAAATTGACTATTTCTCTGGAAGAAAATATATTTTTTGTTAAAACGAATATCTTTTTGTCGTTTTCAAAATCTCGAGAATACTTGTAAGTTTTCTAGTGAGTAAATAAGTAAAACGAATATAAAAATGCATTTTTTATGTTTTTATTACCAAAAGTTAATAAACGTAAGCAACAAACAAAATTAGAAAAAAGAACCCCAAGCATAAATGATAATTTAGCACATTAAAACCTTATTTGAACGAGGTAACTTTTAATAAACGGCGGCAAAAAAATTTCGAGTTTGAAGACTTAATTAAAACCATTGACGTCAGGTCTATAAAAAAAAGACATCTTTTTTACATCCCTTAACAAAGACTCCTACAGCGCCTCTCCGCCCAAGAGACAATTATTCCTTCGCCGCGAGCAAAAACAAATGCAAAATATCAGAGCCGACGGCCAGATTAACAATTAGCAACGAGATCGTTCTAGGTGCCTCGGCTTTCCCGAAATATATATCGTTTTGTCGCGTGCACTTCGGAATGCGCCCTAAATTATATGGGAGCGCGTTTTCCCAGCGTTCTAATTATACGGACGGCGGCGGAACCGAAAATTAAATTCACGCGACAGAGATAAAAGTCTATGATTTCGCTCGGTAAAAGCGTATTTTTAGTGCGTACTTCTGCTCTTTGGAAGGAACTTCTTCTTCTTCTTCTTCTTCTGCTTTGTAGTTTATCAAATTTAGAAAAGCTCTTGCGCAAGCGCTTTTACGGCACAGTCAAAATAAATGGAAAGGTCGCATTGTCGCTTTTCGTGCAATCTACAAAGCAAACGTTGACGAGGATATTTTTAGATTCAAAAGTTCTGTGCGGTCGAGTAGCTTAATCAGATGGAATCTACGCTTATTAGGCAACAACTGTTGTGGCTTTTAAAGGTTGAGTTTTTCGAGCAATGAGAAGCGATGGAAAAAGCCTTTTGAGTTTCGAAAAATTTGAGCTAAGTTTAGAAATGAAAGATATGACTTTGTAAACGTCAAAATTATCAGGTAATTTTAAGATTAGATAAAACTATTGTTGTTTCAATCTTTTGCCATTAATTGAACATTATTATTGGTTAATGCCATTATTCGACTCGAAAACTCGTTGTAGAAAGGCGTTATTGCTGTAAAAACAAGTGAATCAATGGTAGAATCCTAAAATATCAGTATTCACTTACTTACTTCATCAGATCATCAATAAAAGATCTTAATCGGCGCTGACGTTCGAGATTGTTTCAGTGCTTCGTGCAAATGTAACATCTTAGAGTCGGTTGGTGGGTGGAAAATTTTCTGATATTTTCTTATTTAAATTAAATTCACGATTTGCGCAAAAAGGTGCTTTCTTATACTCCGATAAAAGAATTTTGCATTTCCGCCTAGAACAAAATGAAATTCAACGCAACCTGAACATTTTTCGCAAAGATGGAAATTCTCGGCGGGGGAAATACATCACCGTATATATCCGCGCGATTTTACGCACATTTCTTTTATTCCATTCAAAATGTTTCGTCAAAATGGTTTTTCCTCCTCGAAAATTCATTGTAAGGAATATAAATCATATAAACCCATTATAATTTATTTACGTAAGAGGATAATAATTTTAATTTTAATGAGTCTTTTCTGTACTTCACTTACTTTTCAAAAGAAAGTTTAAATAAAAAAAATGTTTAAATAATTCCCTTTAGCAGATTTTAAAAAATGTTAACAGTCGGATATTTTCCTTCTCAAATTAATATTTTATTCCTGCGCGAAGTCGCATTGATTTTACTAAAAGCCGCGCACCGGCATCTACGTTTTAACCGGAATCCAGCCTTCATTTTTATCCTCGTACACGTATGCGAAGAAAGTTCGATAGTGTAATCTCAAGCGGGCGATGCTGATCCTTTATGCGCTGGATTTACTCTTGCGGCGATAGAGAGAATTTTGATATTTTCTCTCTGCGGTCGGCTCCGGTATACGTAGGCTGCCGTTAAAGGCCTTTTTCAGGTGCATCACGTTTAGATTACGCGAAAGCAATTTGGCGCTAGATTTTTTGCCTTCTGTCGTCGAAACGTTTAGAGGGAGATTAATGAAATTTGACGTATATGGGAAAAGTGGAAAAAATTGGGAACGGTGTTATATCAGCGTTGCGAAATGGAAGTCTTTTTTTTTTTTTTAAATGCCGATTTTGTTGAGCAATTATAGGTCGCGGTTTGTAATCTAGACAGTCTTTCTCTCCTTCGGTTCAAGCCAGTTTTTTTTTTCCTAATTTGTACTTGTTTCTCATATATACTTTGATAAAGTTAACAGCGCAACCGGTTTTAAAGTGACTCAATTGGGAATTTACGCAATAATAAATAGTAATAAAGCCTAGGATAGAGATTTTTATTGAATATTAATCATTATTGTAAATTAAAAATAAAGATGATTAAATAATAGGATAATAAATCGGTACTATCTAATAAAATAAAAGGAATTATTATTTCTGCCTCGAAATTGCTTATGTAATAATCAATTCTTTGTGTTCGTATATTTTTTATTAAAAAGTTATAAAACTTGATTTATTTGACACACATTCATTATTAGTTATGATGTTTAAAACGTAAATTTTAATTACACTCATTGCTTTTTTTTATTTTTTAAGAGAATGAATTGAAAGCCAGCCTCATCGTGAAAATCACCTTATGAGTATGTAAATTGTTACGTGATATTAAAATTAAGCCAGTGAACGTTTACCGAATGAAAATTAAAATATTTAAAATTAGCATTAACAATGAAACTTGTTTAAACAATAGCAGAGATGCCTTTGTCAATACAAATTGAACAATGGAAATATTTAAAATGTATATAAGAAGAAAAAAAAAAAAACTAATCAATTTGTGTTCCTTTCCTTTGTTCCAAAAAATATAGCCTTCCCTTTATCTTCTTCGAACGCTAAAAAAAAATTATTAAACTCAGCGAACGCTAATCTCACAGTGCCAATCGGAAAATTTACGTTTTCCACTCGCGCCGCACCGCACGAAAAACATCGAGCAGCCTCCTCGACCCCGTCGAACTTTAATAACCGAAGCCGCGCTCAATAAGTCGTCGCCCCCTCCGAGCCGATAAAGGTCCCGCGCGAATTATCGGCGAGTTAGCCCATTTACAGGGAGAGAACCGACTGCGGTTTTCAACCCCTGCGGGCTTCGGCAGCTTGCGAAAGGCGCCCGCGGCCTCGCCCCACAATAAGTCGTCGATCGAACGGATCTATTGCGTATTTTGGACGAGCCGCGGCTCGTTATCCTTTTTCATTCGCGCTTTAACTGGAGCGGATTGGGAAAGCGCGCGGATTCCAGGAGCTGTGCGTGCGAAGATTTGATGAATCGAGATTTTATATAAGGCGCCGCGTTGGCTGTGTACGTGGGAATGCGGGAGGGTTTGTTTCGACTGCTAGGCTTTTCTGTGAATGGAGAGAGTTGCTTGGGACTCGGCTTAAATTGTTGCGTTTTTGTTGCGTTCCGGGGGAGATAGTGATGGTTATGATGCATTGTTGGATGTAAGGAATGTGTTTTCTTTGAAAATGAGAGAAGACGAGTATTGAAGGGATGAAATTGTCAATTTTGAAAAGAAGAATAATTTTATACCTATAATATATTAGGTTTTTCAGATAAAAAGCATTGAGTTTTTTGATTAATGGACAAAGTTAGGCATAGACTGATTAAAATCAATCAAATCTTCACATAAATATAAAATAAAAATCATTATGACCTTATTAATTTCTTGCTTAGTGTAATTTTTATTGAATTACCTGCTTCGAAAGGGCACTTTTGCGAAATCTTTGTATTAAAACTCGCTGGTGTAAAATATTTGTTCACGTTGAATCACGTTCGTTCTTTTTCTCGAAAAAAAATGTCATCTTGCTACATTGTTGTAAGCAGAAAATATGGAAGCTTTTAAAATGAACACATTTTCTTTTCTCCTTCTCTATTTTTCTAAAAGTTCACAATTGCGAAAAACGAAAGGGGAGTGTTTGGAAAGAAAACACGAGCTTCAAAAAAGATTGTATGTTATTTGCTATAAATATGCTTATAAACATGGTATTTAAATTACTTGAAATTCGACGAACGTAAATATTGATTTTCCGCAAAAAATTGCATAGTGAAATTCAAAATAAAGATTTGCACTTTCTAATATACGGTGCTAAATCAACGACTAGTTAAAATGATGATTTCGCCTTTTACTCAACCTTCGATGTTGAAAAAAAAGTTGTATTTATTTTTAGACAAGGATATTAAGATACTGTTTAACAAGTTCAGTCATGGCTCCACTTACAAGCCAACCTGACTTTACGCCACGAGTAAACGCACTTTCATTGTGGTCAGATTGCATCACGATCTATATCTAAACCCGTTTCAGGATCAAAAATTCCCGCGTTGAAAAATAATTTACTATACACCTTATATATCAATAAAATCCATAAAGATATCGGCATTGTCGATTAAGTTCATGTACCCCGCAAATTACACGCTCAGATCAATAAGGAACCTCGGCGATTGTTATTTACTTCACGTTTTAATACGTCACTTTAAGGCCTCGATAAATTGTGTTAACGCTCGAAGAAAAAACTGAAAGCAAATATCGTAATTTTTCGAAAGAGCAAAACTTTAATGTGTTTATAGCTAATTTTTGCTCATTCTGAAACTAATTTTCCATATTTTTACCTGGTTACTTACTGGAAGAAATACCAGATATTTTCTAACAAATAACAGTAATTTTATACTCACATTTTCAGTGCACAATATATTTATTCTTATTTATTTATTTATTCTGTTACTTTAACATACATCTATAAATATTATCTATTACTAGTCAGTTTTCGTAATAAGACATAGAAGGTAAATCTCTAAGATGCCAATCTCATATATCGCAAGTCCATAGGATTCTAATCTCCTTATTTCAATGCAAATATTCAAAATCTTTTTCTCCTTGATATATCTTCAAAATCATACTAATACATCAAAATGTATCTCTTTGTAACTTAATTATCTTTATTCGTAGCTCTCTCCACTATGATTAACATCTAATTTTATACCGAGTTCAGAGCCTCAATTCTCTACAATAGTTTTGTTACCATTAAGCCAAAAACGATTTGTAGGCCAGAGCCGAGCTAAATTCGCTCTCTCTCTCTCTCTCCTTCTCCAGATACTTCACTTGTTGCGTGCGCGGGTGGAGAGAAGCCGTTGCCGTTGCCGCTGCTTCGAAATACGCTAATTGACCGTGACTTTGCGCCGGGGACGATCTCTTTTGCGAGGCGATCGATATCGCGATCGCGCTGATTTGCCTGTTCGCGAAATTTTTCCTGGCTGCAGAGATTTTTCGCTGAAAACGTATAGTAGATGCTGATCCTGTGAGTTGTGTAGTGTAAATATAGTACAAAATTAATTATGCATTGTAACTCAATTTAACAAGTCAATTTATGAAATTAACTAAATCAGAATTTCAGATAAGCTTTTTTAAGGTCAAAAATTAAGGAAATAATAAAAAAAGGTCTTAAACGGTTCAGAGTAAATAAACTTAAAATAAACGTAACACTTCAGAACCTCGCTCGACTCTTCATTACAGAAACCGAGGAATCGCTCCCAATTTTAGTTATAAAGCACTTCACTAGCACGCAGCAGCAGGCGGCAGCAGCTGCAATAACTTCGCTCGCCGAGCCATGCATTACCATAAAATATGAAGTTCGAAAATCCGTGGCGGCTGCTCGCTTTTACTCGCAGGATGTGCAGAGAGACGCGTTGCAATCGGTACGGCACCTCTCCTGCATGCGCTCCTGCCTCCTTTTTTTTTTTTTTTTATCCGGCGCGCAGTAAATATTTTATCGAGTTTTACGGAGGGGGAGTATATTTTCTTTCATTCCTTCCGATTCGAGCCGCCGCTGCGAATTTACCTGAAAGCGCGAACGCGCCCGAGGAAATATCCGCTGAGTGCACTATCAGGAGAAATTTTCGAGAGCGAGCGTTTGGTTTTGTTTTTTTTTTTTTTTTTTTTTGCTGGATTAGTCGCAGCGCCGCGGCGGGGATTTTCTCTTTGTTCCTGCGGAGAGGACGAAATTAACCTTTGGGTATCGAGTGTTTTTGAAGTGGGGTTTCTTTTAATCTCGCGGGCTTTGCAGGAAGAAGCTCAATAATGAGTAGTTTGAAAGGTAAGAGACAAATCGGTTTCGCGTTTAACAGGCCGTAATTTGATAGCGTTTTCTACGGAATATCAGCGGATAAAGCGAAAGGATATTGTAGTATAGCGTTGTATTGTAATCTAAAATGTGCACTTGGTATACAATCGCAGTGCTGCTCGAAATTCCAGTATAAAGTCTAATGTAACGCTTCATCGCAGTGAGTGAAAACGAGTATTAAATATTTAACGGGTTAATTTGTAACACTGGATAATCAGTAAAAGTAAAATTGCAGTAAAACTAGCACGTAAAACAGCTATTTCCGATAAAATGCTTTTTGCATTGCAACGGCCGTTTGGAAATCGGACTATTTGAGTCTCTTTAACTGCGGTTGAATAAAACGTTGAGGAATAAATCCGATTGTCTTTTCACTGGTTTTTTTAGTTTCTTTTTGCATGTATCTTGGTTTCTCAATCTAATTTTATTCCAGCTGAAATCTTGACGATAACAACGAAGCATATTCCGCTGACATACATTTTTTTCGCCGATTAGCTTTATTTGTAAGCACGAATATTTGAATATTTGTTCATTCTTGAATCCTCGCTTGAAAACTAAAAATTTCAGATAAAAAGTTTATGACTAAAAGATGAAAGCAAATGCGCCATCGTATAACATTGAACTGTTCCACCTATATGAATCAAATAAAACCATTTTTACGATCCTAAAAACCATTTCATTCGAGCCTTTAAACGGGGATAAAACTGGAAAGCCTCCCCCCCAAAAAATCTCTCCGGAAAGCCCGATGTATGTCGCGTCTAAAAAACCTCGACGGGCAGGTCTGAAACGCAGGACCGCGCCGCTGCTTAAAATTTAAACTCCACTTAATTCTTCGCGGCGCGGCGCTCAAAATGTATGATCCGCGTAAATTTCGGATTAGCCAATCAAGAGCCAGGGAGGGGGACGACGGACTCGGGGGCGGACACACCGCCAGCGGAGAAATTACGATGACCTGTGTATGCATGATCCAGTTTCGCGGAAAATTTCGCCCGCAAAGTTTGCGGGCTCGGGTCGACCGTTACAGTGGCCGCCGGCTACGGGAGACTTTTAATTGGTCGAAATCGGATTTCGACGGGGGGCCTGAATGGCATTCCTTCGAGTCTGTAATTTAGCGTGAAAAATACACCGAGACGGGACAAAGTCCGAGTTTGGCGATGCTGACCGGGCGCTGTATTATTCAAAAATTGCATTATACAAACTTTTCTGCGTCAATTACGAAAATATCCAATGCACCGAGCGGTGGCCAATCGGTCGCGTGTATATATACGTAGAAAGAAGAGGACAATATTAGCTGGCTTTTTATGGAAAAATAAATGTAGGCCTTAACCCATTTTATTCTTTAAATGTGAAAATTATTCGTTGTTTATTTTCACGAGCATTTTTTGATTAGAAAAATGTTGCAGTAGTCCGTGAAAAGTAAAAGCCGCAATTTGCGAGGGATGGATTTTGATAAAAGTCCTAGGTATTGATTTTTAGTATCATAAAATGAAACCTCACAGCCGTAGTTTCTTGAAATACGAAATCCTTTATTCAAGATAAATTAGAAAATAAATATCTTAACAACGTTTCCGTAGCAAAATAATTTTACTTTAAATTTTAAAGCAACAACAAACATTTCAAGTCAGTTTTTCATCATTTCACAATCCATTCATAAAGATATATTTTCAGTGCACGTCTTCGGAAATCAATCACCTTATTGAAATCTGTCACCTGCGCGGACTCATAATTCTTTTCTCCTTTATTTGAAACTTCGATTATTTTAATCAGGCTAAGTGCTTACAGCCTGAAACTTTTGTTCGATACAGGACTGAAATTTACAACGCAAACCAGACTTCTCGCGAATCGCACCGAACCGTTAAATGTTAAAACAAAATTAAGCACGATTTATACCTGAGTGTGCGAGTTCGCAAAGTGCGTTAATTTAATCCCTCGCACAAATTGGGATAAATCGTGCCTCGCGCGATATTGATTTTCAGTAATTTCGTCGTGCTTGAAAAATTATAATTTCATTCGCCGTGTCCTGCTGCGATTTGCCCTGGTAATATCGTCCCAATCAGAGTCCTGAAAAACCCAGAAGGTATCACTTTTCAGCTGCACAAAATGCCGGCCGCGTGCAGGTTAATAAAATTTCAATCGGTGGTAAATGTCCTGTATTAAAGACTATTATATAATGAGGAATGCTTTGACAATTAGACGGCGATTATTATTCTTCGATTATTATCACAAGGATAAATTTTTATTTTTAATCTAAAACTTTTTTTTTGTTTCAGGTAAGTTGATGAAACCATTGAACTCAAAATCTTCCAAGATTCGTAAGTTAGAGAAAAAATTATTGAATTACAATAAATTCGATATTCAAAACTTTTTATTGAAATAATGAATCAGTATATGATTGTATAAATAGCTCATCTCTAAATTTACAGTAGCTTAATTTTACGTGTCGCATAAATTACGTAATACCCCCTCCGCAGCAGACCAATTTTTGCCCCATTTTCTAATTTAAAAAGTGCTCGGCAGTACATTAACCCGCGCGGCTTTCAGCACTTTTCTATTACCGAAACTACTAGGCATCCGTTCTCTTGGACGATAACCCGGAGGCGAGAGAGAGAGAGAGAGAGAAAGAGAAAAGAAACACGAGCTACAAATTCCGGCGTATATCAAGAGGTCCTTTCACATCCGTTCCCGCGGCGGACAAATCAATTCGCCCGGCAGAAAGAAGGAGTTTACGGCTCCGCTCCTTATCGGCTCCGCCGGTGTCAGTCAAAGGAAAGGGCCGGGATTTACGGGGAGCCTAGACTTATTTTTGGCCCGAAGCCACGCGCGCGAATGCGGACACGCGATGAACGGGGCGCATAAACGCCCCGGCGATGAACGGGGCCCTCTCCGACTCGATATCCTTGCGACCTGACTTCTTTTCGAGCTGCCTTGTTTTTTTTTTTTCTTTTTACCTCCGACGATTTGCGGCTGCCGGGAATTAGGTTGTTGTTCGGCTGCTTATCTTTTGGAATTTAAGCACTGTTTTGGGTTGAGTAAATTTATCGAGTAGCGAGGTTTTGTTGTACAAGAGAGTTATAGGTGTAGTGTTATGTGTGGCGTTTTCAGAATATAAATATTTAATAACAAAATGTTTAATTTTATTATAGTAATATTTATGAAAGAATAATTCTCTCAAACAAATTAGTTTTCTAAGAACAATAATTTTATACGTAATAATACAACAAGCAACTTTTGCCGAAATTTCGTTTCATTTTTGATCGTAAGGAAAAACTTAATAGTAAAGAAACCTTTCGCAATAAGTTTTTATTCTCGCGAGGCGAGTTGAATTTACGTCACAACGTAGCTCCGAGAGTCGCTGTCGATTCATAATTTTTCGCGAAAGAGGACTCACTTAAATGTAATGCAGCACGTAACATGCAGATAAGCTAAATTTTATTAAGAATGTATGTCACGAATGAAATTTGGCAAATTTCAACAGCTCTATTTTGCAAGCTTTGTGTCGCCTTTATTTTCAAAATAAAAAGTAAAATTATTTATAGCGTTGAAAAGTACAACGTGTCATAGAGTAAAGGAGATAAACATTGTCACGTGGCATATTTATACGAGTTATTTAATATGAAGTTTTCCCACAACTTGCGTAATGATGTACTTAATTTGTGCATTGTTGTTGAAAAGTTGTGGGTCGTTAAAATGTTTTCTTCGAAATCTTCATCCAGACATATCCTCTTCCTTGTCCCATTAGCGTACGTATAAGTACTATCATGGACTTACTAACTAATTAAAAAACTGACTTTTACTGACTTATTAAAAATTGACACTCACTATATTCTTTAAATAAGAGTCATAACAAACAAATTTCTTCTGCCTACAAAGATTTTTTAAACCTCAAGTTTTCTCGGTTACGTTGTTAGATCATGAAAAACAATACCAAGACTTTTTCGACGAACGGGAAACAACCTGCATCAATTACCAATTTATCCCGCAAAGTAAAAGCTCACTTTTTTGCCCGACTAATCGATAAACCCGCCCCTTTCGTTCTTTTTTCGTCGTCAACTAATCTATCGGAATAATAAATTCATAAATCAAGCGCCAACACATTGTCCAGGCTCCACAGGTTGATGGTATTACTTTGCGTCGTTCTTTAAACGCGCCGATTTTCCATTCGGCGACTTCGGACGACAATTTTCTACGCGTCAAAGTGCCCGTGCATGTTGTGGAAAAATGTCTGCCTCACGTGAATTTACGGGGCCATTTAATGACGCTGTGCGTTGAATTATAGGTTTTTTTTCCAGTTTTATCTTGAGGAAATAGTTTTTGTGATTTTTACGATAGAGTAGATGGAAGAAAGTTTCAGTGTCTCTAAAATCAATGGTACTGTCTAAAAATTTTTATTATAGTAAAATTTGTATGTAGTCATTTGTATGTAGCAAATAAAAATACCGTATCGCTAAAACACTTTAATTTAGATGATTTAAATTGCGCAAATATATAAGAACCTAATTTTCTTAGAAAATTATGCGTGAAAATGCTACTCCACTATTCGCTCAATTCCATAACTCGATATCAGTCTGATATTCAAGCGTATCTTTCTTTCCATCACGCAATTCATTGCGTCACGGCACGAACGCACTTGGCGCGTACTCTTTATTAAGCGTATTCGCAACGCATTTATAATGAAACGACCGCAAAAACCCCGCTCGCTGATCCCATAAATAGCCGCTGACAAAAAGCTGCAGCGAGTCAATCTTCCGGCTCAACGCACTTTTCGAGGTAGCGGTTTTTGGAGTAATTGTTGGCGATAAATAACGCGGAATTCAGTTTAAAACTTGCTTCGGGGAAGTGAGTTTTTAATTGGCTGTTTTTTTTTCCCCCGTAAGGAGCAGCTTGATAAATGCTGAAAGCGCTTTGAAATTGATGGAAGTTTGTAATTTAAAATATGGAATTTTAGATGAAGAAAGAAGAGGATTATTCTTGAGATTGAAGAAAAATGAAATACTTCGGATTAAATTTTCTCCTTTCGTTTTCCTTAATAGAATCGGGGATTGGGTCAATTGAATATATCCGCTTTTTATACTTTTTTAAAAATAATTATGCCTTGTAATTCTCAAAAGCAATTTTCTGGTATTAAAGGTGCATTATACAGGGTTTCGTGTGCATAAATAACATTCCTTTTGTAATTTTATTGCTTATTAATATTACAGTATTATGTGGAAAAAATAAATAAAAGCATTATTTTATCTCGAATACCGTTTTCATTCCGTAATTTTTGCGGAAACGTTAGTGAATATACAAGCGGCTATTAATTTAAAATTATAAGGATATTTAAAAGAAGATTTTTACGATACAACTTTAATAATCTGTTGTAATAATAAATTTTATCCCGTATTTGTAAATTTTTAATTTTCGCTCTACTTTATAAACCAAGTTACAATGAAAAAAAAGATGAAAATTCAGTTCAATTACCTGAATACAGTACTTTACAAAGTAACTTAATTCCTCTCTTTTATAATGAACCAAAATCTGTACAGATAATTAACAACCGTTTAACCCACAATACTTATTACTTTTTCTAAATTCCTTGTCGACCGGATAGTCGATTAGCGTTGCGAAAAATCCCTGCAAACGAGCTTTTCCATTTCCCGCTGTTTCTCAAACTGCCGTAATTACCAATCAACGTTTACACGCGAGTTTTTCAATTTCTCCGCGGGGACGTCTGCCGAAATCGAATCCCCCCCCCCTTCGAAAGTCATTCCGACAATCGAATCGGCGGCAATCTCCGCCTAAAAACTGGGCGTCGAGTTAATATCCGAGCCGGTAATTCGCTAACTCCATCGTCGCGGACAAGTCGTCGGATATTGGCGATTTGTCGGCTTTGTGCTCGTCGGATGCTTAGTCGCGTGGCGCGGCGTTAATTGCGCGGACTCTCCTCGGACGCAATCAATCCGACCAATCATCGTTGGCGAAGGATCGATCGCCGAGAGCTGCGCCGCTGTAATTAGCCGAGAATTGCACAGTCTCTGTCTCTCTCACTAGTTGTAATCGAACGCCGGTTGGCTTTCACGAAAATTATAAAGTCCGCGCGCGCCGAGAGAGTCTTGCCTTGTAATATTGCTGCAAATAGTGGCTTTGATCGGGTTAGGCGCCGTTATGGGTTTATGGAGAGATTTTTTGCAGCGTTTTTTTTTTAAAGAATTTTTTATGGGGAAAATGGACCGACAACGCCTGTTCCGACGAGGTTTTAAATGTATCTAAGTGTTGTTCGTACTGAGTGGGATCAGAGGAGGATGGCAAATATGAATTTTACACAAAGTTTTGTCAAAGTTATTGAAATCTGCTTTTTATGATTTAGTTTAATATAAAAATCTTTTTAATTCTCAAATATTATATTAGTGATTATAATATTACGAAGATTGGACATTTTTATTGTAAGGATAATAAATATTCAAACGAAAATTTAACAGCGATTTATTTTTAAATTGAAAAATTATTTAAAACTTTATGATTATACAAAGAATAAAATTTATTCTGCTATTTTCATTTAAAATGTTTGAAGTATAAAAGAACAAAAAGATATTAAGATAATCGATATAAAATGTAATCAAAATTTTAATAAAGTTATTAAAACAATCATTGAAAAATGTCTGGTCTTGCGATTATAATCAAATTAACCTACTTGCATTGGAAATTAAGTACATGTATTCATATTCCATTACGTGCAAAATTCCTTTTAGCTTACATCCCTTGTTTAATTGAATCTACCGTCACGAAAGTGTTACTAAATAACCTAATACTAATACAAAATTTGAGTGGGAACGTGTCAAATGATAATCTGCGAATTACGGTAAGAGCTGAAATTTCGGAGGTCAACAAATCAGCAATACTCGAAATTACCTAAGGCTCGGCGTTGCGCGTTCCATATCGCGTCCAAATTACGCAGTCGCATATATCATCCCCCCCCCCCCCCGAATTGCCGTTAACCCGTGGCGTCATCACCCGCACCCTTCCGCCCCCCCCCCCCTCATTCGCCATTCAATTAATCACAAAAACAATCCCGTCTCACGACTAAAACATCGCTGATTACGACGTCTCAAGACGACGCGACGGAGGCAAATAATCTCCTCGGGGCTCTGCGTTTAATCAAACGGCGACGAGGCGCTTTGAGCGTCAAAGTGACTGCTTTCGAACTAATCACCTCGAGAGCAGCTCGTTATTATACACCTGTATCTCGGGGCACAATAATCTCCGGAGGGCGGCGGGGGGGGGGGGGGGTAGGGGGAGGAGAGAACAATGGCCTGCAGAGCCGCATTATATGATAATCACTGGTAGCGATCGGTGCGTTAGCGGCGCGTAAACCTGACCGGCCTGATGCGGGCCCGGACCTTTCTTGCCTGAATTGTGCGGCATTAGCGATGCTCCGCTCCGATGGCGGACGAGCCCGTGCAAATAATGAGCTTGTTGCTTTTGGCGTATCGGAAATTATTAAACATTTTCACGTTGAAGAAGAAATTACTGTTTTTAATCAGTGATTGTATCTATTTAAATAATATACTATGATATTACTTGTGCACTAAGCTTTTATTAAATGTTAAACTTAATTAGTACGTAAAAAGTAATAGGACGAATTTTACTTTGATGTCAGCAAATATATATATTCTCATTAATTAACGGATAGAACTGAAAGACTGGGTATTCTTAAATTAACTGAAATGTGACCTCGGAAATTATTAGTATTCATATAATTATTAATCATATTTAATATTTAATCACTTAGTATTTTGCGTATAGCTACTTTATTTTTATGCCCATCAGATCATAAATTAAAGGAAATTTTTTTTAAAAATATGAATGTGAATTCGATCAGACAAACGCATATTTTAAACTCAATAAAAATGCATTAAAATGTGCTTTGATCCAGTTCAAATTACAATACCTATTGCGTAAAATAATTGGATACATAACTCGTACTTTGCTTAATAAAACACACTTAATACTTTTCTATATAATAATTCGTTTTACAATCAGTTACCTACGAGTAAAGTTAACCGACAAAAAATCAACCGTTATCTTGCGCGAGAAAGTCAGTCGGAGAAGGATTCGGATCCACGTACATTTATTAAGCGCTTTGGGACGTATCGTCAAGTGCATTTCTCTCTTTATGAATATAGAGCGGTATTACGGAACATTAACGCCTGCTCTTTGCTGCAGCATAATAGTTTCGCGCAGAATGTTATTACGTGCGACGTTCTTGCTTAATCTGATTATATTTTTGGCCGTTAACCGTATTCTGAGACGGCACAATTTGGAAAAAGAATATTTAGATAAAACGTATTTTGACTTCTGCCTCAGCATTTCTTTGCCCACACGAGGAAGTCAACAGTGACGATCTTCCGACAGCCGACTCACTGCGTTACAATATCGCCCTCTGAAAAATTTCACAGCAGCTCCCGCAGCAAAAATGAAATTCATCTGTCCAGCTATACACCTATCCAAGACGTAAGCTCCGAGCGAACAGCACCAAAAGCGCAGCGGCTCATAAAGAACCGTGCTAATGGCCCTCCTCCCTCCCCGTCCAGCAGCGAAGCGCCGTCCTCGCCGACGGCGGCGCAGTAACAGCGGCTATTCCGGGCGCTCAATTATCTTCGCACAATGTCTCGAGCTTTTCCGGCGCGCGAGAGAGCGAGAGAGAGAGAGGGAGAGGGAGCGCTTACGCAACGGACCTCCCCGTCGCTTGACGGATGACAGCCGGCCGCCTTTTTTCCGCACCCCGCGCCAGAACAAGCGCGCCGGACGGGCTATATATAACCCGCACGTGTGTTTCGGGAGCACCGGAGAGCCAGCACTCGGGTGGAAGACACCGGCGACGGCGGCCCGCGGATGGAGGCTCGGCCGATTGGACCGGCCGATAGCGGTGGGAAAAGAGAGGGTCGAGAGTCGGGAGCTGGATTTGAGGAGAGAGATTTTGGCTGGAGGAATACGGATGGTGATTTAGAAACTGGCAGTGATTTAGATTGAAATTATGGAATTGCGTGGTTGCACTTGATACGTCGATAAGTAGTATTTTCCCGAATATTTTCGATTATGTATTATAAACGCATGAATTTTTAATTTGGCCACAAAATGTCTGTTTTTAAATAACATTTTGTAGTCGGAACCATCAGTTTTTATTTAAATATTAACGACTCGTTGAACAAAGTTTTGGACCACCACGACAATATATTCTGATAAAAGTTTTTCCAAATGTGCATTAAATGTAGAAACTTTTCCACCTAAAATTTAATCATCAGATGGATTTTCAGTGCTCGCCGGCAATGCTTTTATGACCTGCGCGCAGCTGTCTCTAATGAACCCGATGGAGCCCTGAGGTTTTTACGAGGCTCATGAATGAAGGTTTTTTTTAGTGACAAAAGGAATATGTTGCAGAAAGACATTTTCCCAAAGGGATCAAAGAGTATTAGCAAGAAACTACCGAAATTTCGTCAGTATCCAAAGCTGTTACGTCACTTTTGGCTAGTAATTACAGAAGATTCTTTTGCCAGCATTTCTTAAAATAAGGGAATGACATTATAAGCCGTTCGTTGATAATAAAAAAAGAAGAAAAAAAAAAAGAAGTAGTTCAACGCCATGATAATTTTTTTTAATGTCAGGCGTTAAAAAAAATGAGAACTGTTGTGAGAGCACACATCAACCTGTAGTCGACGTTCCGTACAAAACCGTTATTCTAAGAAAGATCGGACAATTTAAGTTTATGAATCGAATTAAAAACACGTTCTAGATCCGACTGCGTTAAATCACCGGCTATAGAATCGTATCAAACGAGAAACTAAACTTGTTTTACGTGTCTTCCGTATTAATATTTAAAAGATACTCTTGTGTACTTATCTCTGATGCAACTAAGTGAGCAAACCTCGTTAAATGTCAATGCTAATAAAAACAAATTACACAGTGAATTGGAAATCAATTTGATTGCTCGAATTAAATTTTAATTATAAAAGGGAGCACTCTCAATTTGTCTTCGTAATTCAATCAACCGTAAATTTCTTTTAGCCAAAGGAAAGTTGAGATTTTTATCTGTTTCTTTTCTCGTTGCTTTTGCGCGCAAAATCAAGCGTTAAACCAACAAACGATCTTTACAACCTCTGCAAGTCAAAAGAAAATTTAAAAAAAAAAAATACTCGAAATTTTATTATTCGAATAAAAAAAAGTGCATATCGCACTGCAGCTGCATCTATCACTTCGCAGCTCGGCAACTCCGAACAGCTGTGCATTCAAGAGGGCGCGATTTTCAAGCCCGTCGACGCAACAATTATTTATCCCCGACTGAGGCCGCCGCCGGAGAGAAGCAAGACGCGACAAATTCTAACGAAGCCACGAACCAGCAGAGTATTAATAAAAAGACAAGCGCTACACGCTTTAGCAGAAGGCGACACTGAACGACGGATTGATTGCGCCGCTGAAACTGATTTCAGCCCCGGCGGCTTTTAACAATGAGAAAACCAAGTCGAGAAAGAGCCTCTAGAGACCTGCGAGACACTTAATTAGTTCCATTGTTACCGCCGGACTTTGCGATGGAAATATTCGCTTTCTTCGGAGTTGACGGGCTCCGAGATTGTTTTGCATCTTCGAAATAAATAAATAAAAATGAAAAAGAGCGTTATTTATTGTCCGTGGTTTTTTATTTCAAAATGGTACTTTTTTGAATTTTTTAAATATATATTTATTTTTTAGAAATGGCTTTTTGTTTCATGATTGTATAAAATGATTATCATAAACTATAATTGCGTGATTATATTCAAGGTTTATCTATAGAATTGAATTTCCTTTTCATTTTCCTGATAATTAAAAGTAATTAATACGTATCGAAAATAAAAGCTACCTTTGATAATTGCGTATTAAGCGTTGTGAAAATGGTAATTACTGCTATCCCTTTCCCAATGGTTTTATATGCAAAAGATTTGATGTTTTATAATTTATAGTTTAAAAAATATTCTTTCCAGTATTTTTTCTCTAAATGTAAGGAATAGAATGAGAATAAGATAAGTGTTGGTGTTTACTCTTGCAAGTCACTTTTATTACTTTTAACTCCCGTTTTATATAATAGATTTTTTAAACCTATTATTCTGTAACATTTCGTATGTCAAAAAATATCAAATCTCATTGGCAAGAAAATACCGAAGATTATTATTTAAAAGCTATATTTTTTCAGTTTTCATTTTAGTATGCCAGAAATTGTTCTCTTTCACTACGCCATTATTTCGACTAATATCGAACTCTAATCCTGCATAAAAGTTCAGAGAAAGTATATCGAGTCGACGCGAAAAAAGTCGGCGCGAAATTGCCATTTTTTCATGGACATCAAGACGATTTAGCCAACTTTTATGTAATGTGGCCGTCCGTATTAAGATTTTACCCCTCCTAATGGAGTCTTTTGGTTTAGATTAAAGCTCCAAGTGAATATTTGGATGAAAATTCAATTATGTTGAATGAGAAGCCAAGTTGGGAGGTACTTTCCATTCCTCCAGACATTTTTAATATTCGATTACTAATAAACTTCATACATAAGTTTGAAATTATCATTTTAGTGCAAATTAAATAATGAGTAAAATCACTTAAATATAATAAAAAATAGAATAAATTATAAAATCATTTTAATTAATTAGTTCTTTGAACATGCATTACGACGATTCATAGAAACTTTACTTTGAATATTTCAGCAGGATCTTTTTTAGAATCTAATAAATATTAATTACCTCAGCACAAGTACTTCTTCAGAATTGCAAAAAGTATCATTGGCAACTTTGTAATCAGCGATTGAAAAATCCAACGGAAAGCGTGAAGTATTAATGCTCACAATTACGTACCAGAAAATGTACAGGGAACGCAATTAATTACCGCGTTTATGAAAAGTACATACAATCGATCGGACTCATCGTCGTCGTATTATGCAACCGCTCATTAATTCATCGAGACGCCAGAAAGAGAGAGAGACGTTTTTTCGCCGAGAGAAAATACCATCCATTACGCCTCCTAGAAAACTCATCATTCAGAAAAATAGACAGCTGTCGTCTTGGCGACGACAGGCAAGCACCCCATGCCGCGAACACCAAGCACAAAAGCGTCCGGCCGATATTGTTTTTTGTCGACGCCACTACTTTTTCGAGTGCCTAGTAATAAACGTCGTAATGAAAGAAGCCTGAGAACTAATAGAAGTTGGGACAGATGTTTCCGGCTGGAAGTGGATGGTACGAATTAGTGGGTGGGTATTAATTTAGTTATTTCGGATACAGATGAAGATAAGATGGCAGCATGCTTGTCGATAAGTTTTGTGGTTGTAATATTCAATTAGACTTCTGGTTTTGTTAGAGAAAGTTAAGTGTCCTTAAAGATTCGGTACTGGGAAGCAATTTTGTTCTTTTGTAATTGGTAGATTGTAATAAAAAAATTTCTAGTGCTATAAAAGTAATGATCTGAAACTTGCACTTGAGTAGAAAACTTTGAGAGATTACAATCATCCGGACTCTAACGCTCACTTTGAAAAAGTGAAATATCTTTGAATTTTGTATACTAATGTAAACGTCAATATTTTTAAAAATATTTTATCGCATGAAGTATTCACTGCTGCAAATTCAATCTTGCTTTACAAGATTTCAAGCGGAGAGAACCGCGCAAAACAATCGAAAATCGTTATGCAAAAACTACCCTCTTCCAGGGATCGTCCATAAATATGACCTCTCGGCATTTTACGCCATTCGTTAACGTCGCTCGCCTCGGAATTCCGCTTATGCGGGCATTTGAAAAAGCTACGGCTAGACACATCGCGGACGCACAATGGCGCAGCTCGCACGTCAAACCGCCGCCGTTGCCGCGCGAGAAAGCCGTTTATCCGTCCGCAGTCGCCTCTTTTCTGGATTACCGTTGCGGCGCGCGCGCGCCGCTGAAGAAACTTGCATAAATGCTATATGCGGAGCCGCAGACGGGAAACGGGGCGCAAGAGTCGCGCGAGAGCGGCTTTAATTTAAATTTCGAGGCGAACGACTTTTTGCCTCTTATTGGGCAATGCGTTTGTATGCTAATGTCGGACTGGTGCACTTTGGGTCGACGCGGTTTTGGGAATTTTTTTACTTCGCGTATAGTTTCGAGGATGTTGATTGCTTAATTAATATATTTTAGAATTTTTCCGCTCCGAGTTTAAAGCGAGAAACTTTTAAAGTTTTTGATCAATGCAGTTTAATCAATGGTAAATTTTTGATTCACAAAATGAAAATCCATTTTCTCAGAGGTTACGTAAGGACTGCAGTTTTCAATTTTACTCCCTGCATCTGCGGACATAAATTTCAAATAAATACACGACTTATTTTGTATTGCGAATTTCGCATTTAAATTAAAACATTTCAATAACAGTGCTATTCTCGTACTGTGGATTTAACATTCAAATTAAAAAAAATTTGAATAAAGTTCAATAGTAGTGCTATTTTTCTCCTTGTATAAAGGCACGTAAGATGCCTTTGACGAAAGTTAAATATTTATATATCAGTTGCTCCGACTATAATATCTCCCGGTTAGTATTTGATTTGATTAGATAGTCAATCGGCAAAGGAACAAATTAAACATTCTCTTAGTTTTGAGTCCAAAATAATGTTGAAAAATAAAAACCGAATTACCGCATTACGGACCACTTTATGGCGCGTACATGATATTTTGCTATAAAAATCCTCTACTTACTTTCAAAAAACACCATTGTCACGCTGTTTACAGATAATTTCGTACTACCTATTATTTGTCGTATAATGAAAAGTAGTATTTACGAAGGTATCCCCATTATTTTGAAAAATACGTAAACGGACAACGACGTAATCGGTATGTCAATTGCCGCGAGGCTTACTCGATGACTGATCGGTACTGCGACACCGTTTAGTTTTACGTTTTAAACAGTTAAACAGAAAATATGGGAAAATAATATTGCAATTTTCGCATCGTTCTCGGTGTGAAAACGCGTACAATTACAATCTACCAGCATATACCGCAGGAAATAAAGTCGGCAAAACGAGAATTCAAACAAGTCATTTTTGATTATAAACTTCTTAAAATTGCGCGCGAAGCGGCACTTCCAGATTCTTACATCGTCTTCTCCATAAATTTCCCCCGAGGTAAGGATATGAAAACAATAAATTTGAATAAATCGTTTCCCAACATTAAACATAAAATATCTTCATCATTCCGCGTCGCTTGCATTTTACATATATATATTTGCCCGGCGCGTGTCCTCGCGGCACAGCCACGCTCATAAGAGCATTATCAGAACCGCGGGGCGGAATCCCTAATTGAATAAAGTAATAAACGAAACGATCGGCACTGCGAAACGATCGATCGGTCTCCGTGCCCCGCGCGACCGACGCATTTAGGTCAGGCCTCTTAGTTTGCTCGCTCGCGCGTTGCAGTCGTAGAAACGCTTGCGCTTTGCTCGCGTTACCGAAACTCATTGTCGGCTCTCGGCCTTTTTGCGCCTGCTTTTTTTTCGGCCGGTCTTGCTCGCCGGGCTTTTTGGCTCGCCGGCTAATTTAATGCAATTACAGAAATCGCCGAGAGCCTTTAATGAAATTACGGGATGCGCCGATGGAAAAAAAGTTGCTTCGTAAATGGGCAAATGATTTCCTAGGATAAAAAGTTATACGTATAAAAGTACAGTTACGCGTTAAAAACAATGTTAAGTGCCTATAAAACTAATCCAAGGTTATCAATGTAATTGGCGTGGATTTGAATAAGAAATATTAATAACTAGTATTTTAACGCAGGCTTCCGACAGATGGACTTGAAAAACAGAATCTCCATTAATTGAAAGAACAAGTATTTTCGTGTAAGTTGGATTAGCGTGTATAAACTATTACTAACAATTCACTTAATACCTTGCTTTTAGCATTATCAGATTCATGTGCATTTTCAATCAATTATAATATTATTGATATTTAATTGCGTTACACGATATCTGCATTACCATTTTGGAATAACTTCGTATTACGCAGCACAATAGAACAAATAATTTATTACGCTGAAAGTGGTACCTATAGAATTTCGAATTTATATTATTGCCACATTCTCAAATGACGCTTTGAATTCTTTAATTTAATAGGTCAGTCGGATTCAATGTCAAGTAGGCAGTGGATGCATAAATACCGCCTAACGAACCTGTACTGGGTCACTATTGAATTAAACTTTAATTAAATATAGTTTCGACGAATCAAGTTACGGCAAACGCTAATAACCCGTTTATTCCACTCTAACCAAATATCAACATTAACAAAATAGTTCCCAATGAAGCTTCGCGGAAAAGTTGATAACAAAGACATCAGGTGGAAAAGGGTATTACTTCCAAGCCCGACGAGCACCCCCAACAAAACGCCTCACCTTCACACGAGCCTTGCACACACACACACACACACACACACTCCCTCCGTCTCCTCGCAACCTACTAAAGGAGTGACAGAGAGACCGAGACAATCGGCTTGCTCGAGTTGTCGGAACACCGACAGTCTGTCTGCAGCCGGGGGTTGGTATCTACCGGGCGGAGTAGCAGAGGATGTTCCACCCCCCCCCCCCTCCCCCCAACCTCGTCCTCTTTCTCCGGCACACCGAAAATACTGCTCCAGTTGCAACTGCCTAAAACAGTAAGCGGATAGACGGCTGTTCTGCACCTCGCGCGCGCGCGCGCTCGCAACGTTCCGGGGCGCGTCGGAGACTTTTGACGAATGCAGTCCGCGGGGAGAGAGAGACCTCGCCTCGGGAAACTTATAACTTCCCGATCGGACGTTTGAGCGACGCGCGACGACGACGACGACGCGAGGCACACACGCGGGTTTTAACCGGTCGGGGGCGAACGAAATTTCGCGGCGCGATGCATATCGCGAGCTGAGCCACTGTTCGTGCTCGGGACTGAAGACACGTTTCCCATCTCTCTCGCCGCCGCCGCCGCCGAGTTAGCAATAAGGCGGAATTCCCTGGTTTTCGTGATTCGCGGAGACGGAGCGTGGCGAAAGTGCAGTTTGCAGAATCGCCAGTTTTTTAAAGACAGACAGGCGCGGCCTTTGCGATGTATGGGGATCCGTCGTCGAGAATTGACGAGTTTCGAAGGCTCGGTAGTGCGAAACACGCTGCAAATAAATTATAAATCAGAAAATATTTCGTAGGGCAGTGTTTAAAGATTTATATCAAGTCCTAATACAGTTTTCGCTCTTGTTACTTTGAAATACTAGTGGTGATTTTTTCTCACCCCCCTCGTGTCCCATCCATCGCGTCAAACTACGTTACAGGTGTAAATGGGGCACTGCAATAAAACGAACATTGCACGCTGTTTGTCACAATCTCTCTTTCTTTTATGTTTACTTTCGTATACCGCATACGAATATTTAGAATTTACCGGACTAACGTGGGATGTAGTATAGTAGAGTGGCTGATATTTAACACTAAATTAAGAAAGGACTACAACCGGAACGTAGCTTCCGCAATTCTTTCCCAACGTTTGATTTATTTTACGAGGCATTTGACGAAGTTACTCTCTCTCCCAACACGAACGTGCAGATATCAAAGTCGCGCCCATCAGCCTCGCGTTACGCTCAAACTTCATCAAGAGCGGCCGTACGAAAAAAATATTGAATCCCGCCGCGGCAAGAGGCGTAACGTTCCCTTAAACGCAGCGCGTCAGTCCGCCGCCGGCGGGGGAGGGTTATTTCGGCAGGCTCGCTCGTGCAAAATATTACGGCCATCAAAGTCAGAATTTCGAGCGAGGCCAGCTGCGCGAAAATTTTTTTCCGCCCGGCGCGCGTTAGCTTTTACGCAAAAATATGCCGCGCGCCTCTCTCTCTCTCGCTTTTCCTCTGTGTACACACGGCGCACGGCGACGCCGCGAGTACACGCTGACCCATTTTGGCGGGGGGGATCTATTTGAGCGCGCGCTGTGCGCCGACACAACCCTTTCTCGCATTCTCTCTCTCTCTCTCGTCTTTTTATTCGAGGTGTACGAGAGCCGGACGACAGCGGGGGCGATGCTGAGCTACGGTGCGCGCGCGCGCGCGGCTGAAATTTTGTTTACTTATTTTATTGGCTCCGGGCGGGGGGATATTTTATTTGCCTCCGCAGCCGTGGGGGAGGGGGAGGGAGAAGAGCGTGATAAAATGCTGCCGCGCGCGCCATGATACGGGCTGCGCGCTGGAAAAGTTCAACTGACTTTTTTGCGCCTGGAATTGAAAAGTTTGTTTCGCTTATTTTTTTTTTTTATTATTTACCATTCCGGGGGAAGGAGATTGAAAGGAGAATCGCTTAATCTTCTCGGCATTGAAATACTAAATTCTTTTATTTGTTGAAAAATTTTACGTAAGATTGTACAATGGTATTTAAATGTTTCGATTTCAATTTCGCTCAACGTTTTAGACGCGTTTCTAATTATTTTCTCGCGTTCGTGCATTTATAACTGTCCAGCTGATCGCTTTTTCTAAATAAACAATGTTTCTACTTAATAACCGGAGTTTATACCAATAGGAAAGTTAATAAAAGCAAAAGTCTCCGGTCGCACCGTAAGGCGGATCTCGTCGCGAAAACAATCCACACCCCCTTCGTAAAAGCCAATCGCCCCGAACGACGTGCGCTGCACTTACGAAAACATCGCCGTGTCCGGGATCCCACAGCTTTCTCGGGCAAAAAGCACCGAGCTCCACCGAATTCCCTGGCCACACATACCAGCGCGAGGGGGACCCTACGCGTTTACACACATACATACATATACGTTCAGGCCGGAAATTCGTGCAGTAGTGGCGAACACGGCTGTCAAACAAGGCACACGAGTCGAAACGCCAAGATAGCATTTAGTCGGCGGGGCGGAGGAAGTTGGACGGAGCGTTCTAATCGAGCCTCGCGGCCGAGGCTACGGCCGAGAGGGAGGCGAGTGGAAATTGAAGGCTCGCGGGGGAATAGGCCGTTCGCAGGCCGGACTCGGAACTGCTGGTACAGTTATATAGACACCTCGCCTGCCGTGACGTATCAATGGGCTGTATTTTCCGAGGAGGAGAGGCTTTTTTTTTCGTCGACTATCGTCCAGAGACCTGTTAAAAATTGGGGTAGAGCCGAATGTGCGTTAAGCGCTGGCGAATGCGGATTATCGACGAGGGTCATCTATTAGGTTGGGGGTTGTGGCGAGGAGGATCGTTCGACAAACGTACAAATGGCTTGCGGAAAATGCTTCTTTTTGAATAAATTACAGTATAGAAAAAGTCGGTCCGTTAAAACAAGGTTATAATACTTGCAGGTTTCAAGGTTTCAGGGTTATCATTTGGAAAATTATTGATTTTCCAGCTAATAGCATGATTTAATTGAGAAACCAAGCCGGGCGAACGTTTAGCTGGAATTTAACTAATTGGTTCGAAGTACGATTTACCGGGATAAAACGTTCGAGCTCTTCCAGACGGAAGCAGTCTTTCGCAATCTCGAGTTAATGAGTCGTTAATGACCGATTTCCTCACTCTGCTTTGGTTTAAATTTAACCTCTCCGGGGTCGAGTATATAATTGATCGTGCTCCTAACTTTGGAAAGCTGGAGAAATTCGAGTAAGAGCGAAAGAAACTCGGGTGAAATAGTTTATTTATTCGTTTCGGGAAAAAACTTTGCCAGCAATGAATTGATCCTGATGGCTGCTGATAAATGTCTTATTGATCGTTTTGTTAAAAAAAAAAAACTACGTTGAAATGTGCTGTTCGATTCACTTTAACCTCGAGCAGTTTCAGCAATATGAAAACTTATATTTCTGTGACTTTGAGTGATAAAGTAAATTGCTTTTTATGTGTTCTTTTTTTTCTTAAATAAAGATCAATCGATAATTGGTCGATAAATTAATTAAGCAAATTTAATACATTTATAGCGATTTCTTTTTCATTTTCAGTTCATTAAGGAATAAGTCTGAGATAAAATTTATAATTTTTTTAAAAGCTACAACAAAATTATAAATAACTTCGTAAAAATTAATTTTTTACACTGCTTGACGTATACATATATTTTATAGACAGTTCTTATGAAATGTTTACTTAACATTGATATATTAGGAATTTGATTTACATAACTTTTCGTAATATTAAAAAAATTAAACCTGTTCTATGGGACTACTATTTAAAATGACATAATACGTAGCCTTGATTTAAACGCAGGTATATCTGTTTTAAAAATAAACAATTTAAAAACAAATAATTAATAATATATTTAATTAGTATTAGTTAGTCTAATTAGTACAGTCTCATTAGTAGCAAAACATTGTTTTCCTCTTTTTCTTTTTCATAATTATTCCAATACCTTCAATTTATCTCACAGAATTTATAAATATTAAAAAGTCTCTTTTATAAATAAAATTTTTCCTCAAAAAACAGGTACTTTCCTAAACCAGCCCGACATTGAAAGCACCTCTCGCCTCCTCAATATATTAACACCGCCGACAATATATGGCAAAAATCTTGGTCACCAGACTGCATCCCCTAAGCCTCCTCTCTCCAAAGGCGTCAGCGGGCCCGCGGGATTCCGACGCTCCCAAGATCATATTTGTAAGGCAAATAAGCCACGGCTCTCGGCCTCCCCTTTTCCCAAAAACTTATATTATTCAAGATCCGCCGCTGACGCCCGGCGAAAGGAACTTGGTGTTCTTCTCGCACGAAAGTTACACCCTCGGGGTTGTACCCACCGCCTTTTCGCGTACATGTACTTGCAAAAGTTGCTGACGCGTCTCTCTCTCTCTCTCTCTCTCTCTCTCTCTCTCTCGCCACTTTTTTTTTCTTTACCCCGGAATTGACGTTGCGCTGAAATATTCGAGACGTTTCCAGCTCTTGAGCTGTCGCGCCTGGGCTTTTTTGCTCTTTGTTCCGCGCGCTCCGCGGATTTGATGCGAATGCACTTTGCATCGTTTTACGTTTGCCGAGGCAAGGGGATTACTAGATGTTAAGGCTTCGTGCGAGAATTGTTTTGGATGGCTCTTCTACGTGCTTTCGAGTGCGTCAGTTATTAATGGCTGAGTATAGAGATTAATGATAAGAGAATAATATTCAGAGAACGTGAATAAGTAGGATAAAAAACTTGAGTTCGTTTTTTTAAAGGCTGATAAATTTCAGAAAATTATATTATTAAATAGTTTATTAGATGCACGAGATACAAAGTTTGTGAACTATTGAAAAAGTTTTTATATAGAAAGTAGGTTATCGTTAAAAATGTTTTTTCTTTCTTTACGTAAATGGTATATTACTTTACTTTATAATGATTAAATTTAATAAATATTTTTGTGAAGAATTCCAAAGTTTAAACAGTAAATTTTTTATTTCGGAATGATGAAATTGAAAATGAAATGATAAAAGTAATTGTCTCCCGATACAAAGCTGTAAATACGCCGTTAAACTAAAAAATGTTAAGCGAACTGTGACATTTTAATTACTCGAAATCAATCAAAATAATTGAAACCCTTTATCGTCAATCTGAATATTTAACTTAATAATGATATTAATTTGACTCGTACTCGGCGATTAAAACACAAAAACGATTAAATAAATAAAAGCGCGTAATTAACCGATAGATTGAGCAAGGATAAACGAGCGCGTAAACAAAAGAAAGCAATCCTCCGTTCCGAGAACATAAAAACTCGTGAAAATTGATTTCTCGTTTTGCTTTGTCTTGACCTACAACTCGCTTAGCAATTTGTTGCCGGTGTATATATCATTTTCGCTTCGCGCTGTTATTTTACACTTGTCATGCGTAGCCCTCATTTTAAGAACTTGGGTTTAAATCGGCCCAAGGCCTTTCGAGCAATTACATTTTACTAATTGTACGTACAGGAATCTCATTGTTAATATTTGCAAATGCAAATCGCGAATGGAGGAGGAAAGAATGTAATTTAAGCGCATTGAACGTAAGGATAAATAAAAGTCGAGTTAACGAGGAAGTAATTGCTATTGTTTTAACGCCGTTTTATACTCGGCAAATCAACGGCAAATGAAAGTTCGTAAATGAACACATTGTCACGAATAGATAAAAGCGATAATCAGAGCTTTGTTATTTCTTTTTTTTATTGTCGTTTGTACCTCGTTTGTACATTTAATTTTTTTTCTACAGTATACTTCCTTAACAGAAAATTAAGCATTTTGCTACAAAAAACACCTCTAGTTTTTTAAAAAGAATCCCAATACCGTTCGCACCGTTGAATCGATACCGCGTCCTTCGGGCGCCTCGATGACATCAGATTCTCAAAAGTCCGTCTCCGTCCCTTTGATCGGCCGGCAGCAGGTGACTGAGTGGTTGCGTAACTTGTTTTGGCGCGCGTTCCTGCTCATCGCTTTCGAAATCCTTGAGGCGGCCACGTGCGCACGAAGTAAGAGGAGTTCTGCCCGCCTTTCTGGTTGTAAGAACTGTTGCGCCGTCGATGTGAAGGTATCCTTGGCCTTTTCTTGGGGTTTCGGGTTGCGTTTCAAAGGTTGCTCGTGTGCGATGATTTGTGGATTTTGTAGATTGCCGTGGAAGGCGGATGTAAACTACTTTTTTCGAACTAAATAAAGAAGCATTTGCTTGAATAAACTATATATGTGAGAGTTAGTTGCGCATATATATTTGAAATATTTATTGTCTTTAACAAAAAAGATAAAGCAATGAAATTTTTTATCTAGCTAAGCTTTTATCGCATTGCATATTTCTACAGAATAATCAGTTTTTCTTCCTGCTAATGAAAATTACGATTCATTAAGAAGGAATTTGTTGAGCAAGAAAGAATAATTTTGATCGTAAAACATTTACTTGCAACATCGTATTTACCAGTAGAAAATTTTGAATTATATATCTTTGTGGACTTAAATTTTTACTTAAAAATCTTTTTCATAAGGAAACATTTGTACGAATTGAATTATATTTCTATATTTAGAAAGTTTACATTATAAAAGTCTTGATGTGGTAAACAACTGGTGTTTCCTTAATAATACCGTTGTCCATAAAATGATTGCTGAAAATATTTTATAAATTTCATTTTCTTTTTTAATATCTGCAAATGCAAAATATACGGTAAATTTCTTTCTCCAGCAAAATTTTTTGGCTTTAAAATATAAATTATTAAAAACATTTCCTTTTTCTGTTGCAGGTACGTACGATTATTGATTCATTGACCCCAAAAATTTCGATGTGCGAGGGTAAGTTAAAATAGCCATAATAATCATCGATTAAACCATCAAATCAAAACAGTGATGGATTATAATGTCAAGTGCACTCATTATTTTTTGCGCGAACATTTTATTCAGCGATCAACGCTGGTGAAAGGGGTATAATCTTCAAAGTATTTTATACAAAATAATAATAATAATTACGTTTCGTGCGCGAAATGTCGGTTAGTCGTTGTACGCAGTTAGCCTCACTTTCATCAAAATAATGAGACTGTCATTATGACAGCACAGTTTATAATGCGTTAGATTTAATTGATGCGGTTAACTCAACGCTTTCAAAAGCCAAAAAAGAACATTTCACATAATGATGCATTTAAATGCGAAGTCTATCAAGAAATCTATTTAGGTAGTAAAAGAAAATTTATCCTTCTACTAATCAAAACTTTCCAATTTTTAATGAGCTTACTTACTTAATTCAGTTTCAATTTCTTAAAAAATGTCTCAATTAACAAAGTATCCCAGCGTCAAGACCAAACGTCCCTCGCATTAATTCAACCTATTAACGAAAAGAAAAAAGGAAAAACGAAAAAAAGCGCAAACCTCTCTCTCGCCGCTACGTGACTTTTCCCTCGCAAGGACGCTCGAATTCGGAACGACAACGAGCTCGTGTTTTCAGCGGTCTCTTCCTCTGAAGTAGGTTTCGGACCTCCCACTCGGTGCTTCGGGCTTCTCCCCCGTCGCAAGTTTTATACGCGCATCGGAGCGACGAGAATCGTTAAAGTCCCCGACGCAGCGCGATAAAACCTCTTCCATCTCGTCGTTATCCATCGAGTTTTTGGCTTCTCCGATCGACCTTTTTTCCCGGAGCTCGAGCTGCTATCAGCTCGCCTGGCGACGCGTCTTAAATATTGACCCTGCGACCGATCGGTTTATGGGGGGATGCTCTTGTAGTTTGCAGTCTATGTTGCGGAGATCGCCTTGCGGTTTGGCTTGATTTCGATCGGGAATTGGCTTCTCGGCGAGCGGAAATTGAGGGATACAATGTCATCGACGTAAAATGCGTACTTAATAGATAAATTATTTAGATTATTTTCAGTCAAAATTTAATTGTAAAGATCTTCTTTGTCATGACTAACGAACAATAAAGTTTAGGGAGTTGAACAGCGCCTCGGATTGAAAAATAAAAGATTAATGTACTGAAAACCTGTAATCGGGTTACATTCGTAAAAACAAGTCATTTCCCGCATTTCCTTGGCATATTACAACATTAACTTTGCGCAGCGCAGGAGAGAGAGAGAGAGTCGTAAATCGGCGAGCAGTAAACGCCGCGAATTCACAAAACATAAGCGCCATTGTTCGTGAACAATCGACGCAAATCGCACGGTACGACGACATAAACGAAACAATTTTACAACGCCCCGGTAGCATTGTATTTTTGCACTCACCTGCATTGTGTCGAATTTAACGCATCCTCCGAAAACAACAACTTGAACAATTTAGCACCCGATAAATTTCCGGCATTCTTTGGAAAAAGCCTGACGTCAAAAGGTTTTCACCAATGAACCAACGCTCCGGGCTGAAAGAGCAGCTTATTTGGAGCCTGATAAAGAATTGCTTTCGGTTACTTCTGCAATAATTTAATATTTCAGATCTAACGTAAATATTCCATCCAATTCTGTCTGCGAGAAGATTTTTAAATAAAATAGCGAGAAAAATTGATGTCACGGTTACAAAAAGCACATCACTCGGCGGGATCACACCCTGAGAAGTTTCTAACTAGAAGATAACTTCCAGAATTTTCTTATTGGTAAGTGATAGGAGGCCAACGCACGTTTCCGTCAAGAACAATCCAAGATAGAAATTTCGCAGGTGAGTCACGTAGGTATTGACAATGCAGCCGGACAAATGGCCATATACCGTCGCAGGTGTTCTATTCCGGATATTCCATCGCTGCGGAATAGCTCCTCTCGGTGGAATTAAGCCCCGGTCTGTGACGTATTCCCCTTACGAGGGCGCCGGCCGACGCTGACGACGGCGGAGGTCCCCGCGGACCGGACGAACTGGTCTTGGGACCGCGGCTCGATCGGAGCTTTCTCCATCTTGGAAACCTGGTTAATAGCTTCCGGTGCGCGATTTACGCTGGGCTTTGTTCGTAATCTGCGACTGGTTACCCTGATTCTGCGAAAGATTCTTTGGTACCATTTGGTTTATCAGTGATGTTATGGAACGTTTGTTCAAAATTGCTTCGATTAAGCTGGATTGTTTCGTGGAAAGTTTTCGTAGTCTGGGGATGAAAATTTAAGCAGATGCATTATTTGACAGGTTGTCCAATCAATACGTTGATATTTTGCGATTGCAGAGAAGAAATTCCGCAATTAATTTCAATAAAAAATAACGAAATATTCCTTCCTATGAATATAACAGTGAGTTTATCAGCTTTTAGATATCTGGGAAATACGAGTCACATTCAGCTTTATACGCTCGCTTCGTATTCGTATTTGATTACGTATTCATGTCCAATCAAATCTTAATTTCGTTTTTATTCGTAGTTTCATATCTGTTCAGACATGTTCGTATTTATGAATAGTTCAGTTCAACGAAAAAAATAATGTTTTGATCTTCTTTTTTATAATTTTAATATTATCTACTTTATAGGAATTAATTAATAAATTAATTTTTCGTGAACCAGTATGTTTATATTTTGCTAATAAACTCTCATGTTAGTAATTAATTAAGTTACTGCTAAATATTTGAATATTATTCAAATAACATAATTATCTGCAACGCATACACATGCATAATGTATTTGTTAAACGTTTTATATATCTATATTAGGTGCTGCACAAGCGCTGCAATTTTCGAAATTAATTCATCAAGTTTCTGCAGTGTGACATTACCGAGTTGATAAACGTCTCCGTGACATTCTGTCATCTTTCTGATTAATATTACAGTATGAACAATTTACATTGTATCATGAGAAATAAAAGGAGGAATAAAATGTGCTTGATTATCCAGCAAAACTATTTAGTGAACTAAATGAGAAATTCTTCGATTCTGCATCAGTTGATTTAGCAAAAGATCCACCTCCATTTCTCTTCTTAATTTTCGAACCCATTCCTTCGATTATTTTCTTAGCCCTCATATACTGCCACACATAGCATTTCTACATTTTTCTTTATTATCTATACGTTTCTCCTATGTGTTCTTCCACGGTTCGCTTCGCCTTTCTCTCTTCCTTCCATTTACTCAGGGGTGTGAGGTGGTAAGATTTCCTTGGGGAGGGACGACAGTTGGTGGCGTAACGGAGAAGGAAGGAACGAAGGGGAAGCTTCTACGAGTTTTAGAAGATATTATCAGATAGATGTGACTTTTATAGGTATTCGCTTTTTTCCATTCATTTTTTAGGTACCTTTCGTTTTTATTCACAAGGTTAGTTTACATTGTATCCTGAAGATCGTTTTAAAATTTATAAATATCATTTACAACATTTATTTGACAAATTTTATACGTATCAAATTATTACTTTTTGTCAAGCAATTCAGAATTCGTAGTTAATTGTTCATTCGTTAATAATCGGATATTTAAAATGAATTAGAGTATATACATTTATTTAACTTTAATATTTACCTATATTATTTATCAAGTACAATAAAGAAATTTCTAACAGGTTAATCTTATTACATGTATAAAAGTTGTATTAGCATAAAAGCAAAGCTCGATTGTTATAATGTATATACTTCTACGTATTCATTATTCTCTATTTATTAACACACGTATTTTGCATGAATTCAGGCCGCGCAATAAAATACACTTTCTAAGTTTATGAATTTTTCATCGTTCCTAAAAAGCCATACCAGCGACAACGATGTGACCTAAATCCCCTCACGGCTCACGGAAAAGGGCTAAAACACCAACGATAACTCAAGGGTGAAATATAATTGAATAACTGCTTCAACGTCGAAAATCATAATTACTACGATACACAGGATGGTCGTACAGCCTTTACCAAACTTTTCCAATTTAGCTGTTTGATCTGGCAACAAGAACTAGTCGCTTAAGCTTCTGGCCATTAACGGCGAGCTTAGTGCACAAATTAAGTGGCGTTCGTTAAGGTTTTTCATTCCCAAAATTAAAAGCCAAGAGACGAAAGAGAGAAGAGAAGCTAGAGGATGACAGAGTCGCTACTATTTTACGCTCGGTGTTTAGCTAGCAAGTAAGTTTCAGATGAATAGAGGAGCGAAGGCCTTCCTCGCGCCGTTCAACCCGATTCCCTCTATCGAGGAAGACAGTAGTTGGAAGAAAAAAAAGGGGTCGGAGGCAAGGAAAACAAGGGGACCCTCGGCTTTTCTCTTTTTCTTCCTTCTGCTCTTCCTTCTTATTCTTCTTTGCTCTCGGAAACTCTCGGGAATCCCATTTCTACTGGTTCTTATGCCGGAGAATTTCGCTGGTCGAGGAGAGAGAACTTCGCTCGGCTAAAAAAGACTATTTGGATCGCAGTTGAAAACTATCTAGCTTCTTTTTTCCCCGCTGAGTTCGATCGTTAAATGCTTTTTTCCCACTGTTTGCCGAGATCTCGCGCTTGTGATTAATAATGTTCTGAATAATCAATAGGATCCTGAAAATGTCGTGTTAAAGTAGCTCCTCGCATTCCTGCTTTTTGAGGAGCTCTGGGTTTGCTATGGTAATTCTTGTTTGAATTGCAGCTTATGACTTTTGAAGCAGTATAAATCTAATTTCTAAAGGTTAAGGAAGCCACTGAAGAAAATTCGTTTTTCCTTAAAGTCTTTACCGATTCGAATTATGTGGTGGAACACCATTTCGGTTCATTATTTTTCTACTATGATCAAAGGAAGATCTTCTGCACTTTGCTCTTTTTACAAAGGAACTTTTCTTGAGAATTCAACTTATTATTGGAAAAAATACAATTTGATCATTTTCAAAGATCTTTGAAGCTTTTGAAATTGGAAGGTTCCAAAGCGCCCACATTCAATGTAATTTTTACAATCCTTAATTTAAAATGAAGAGTAAATTACAACAAAGCTTAAACGATAATTAAATATAGGTTAATAAAAAATTAATTTATATATTGCGTACTGTATAAAATGCATTATTTTAAACGTTTTAAAAATTAAATTTTCACTTCTTTACGGTACAATAAATAAATAAATCTTAACTTACGGTTATATTTCAATTGTATTTAAAATTCTTCGTAAATATGAGTAATTCTTCATATAATCTCGAAAACCGTTGAATAGATTTATATTTAATAAGCGGTACACCTGCCGCCAGCATTCCTCGGGACTAAATGGCATAGAAAGATATAGAGAAGAGAAATGTGACGAAAAAGAAGGAGCGAAAGCATGTGGCAGTCGCGTCAATTCCTGTAGCACATTTCACGGTAAAAATATATCGCTCTCCCATGGCCTACGTTACCATTTGGCAGTGAGCCACGTCACCTATCTAAACTTATTAAGAAGGTTTATTCGCTCGACGTCATCGTGCGCCGAATTTGAATGGTTCGTCTGGATTTTTTCTTTTACAGACCATAACGCTTAATTTTAATATTAATGAAAAATTGATTTAACTGAAAAAAATTAAATACTTAAATATTCATCCTTCGATATACGTCAAGACTTTACCAATAAAGAACTCAATGTAATGAAAATTGATTTTCCCTTTGAGAAGGAAGAAATCGTAAATTCGGTTCTAAAAGGCAAATGCGCAGTAAATATTGAATTTCATAAGCGCAATAAAAAGTAAAGTTTAAGAGACCTTTCGCAGTTCAAAAGCCAATGATATTCCCTCCAAAGCCATTTCCCTTCGCGAAACTTTCTAAACCACTCGGAATTTTTCTCTCCGCGCTGCCGACCGCGGCCCATTCAAAGCCCAGAGTCGGCTAACGAAAATCACAAGAGCACACACGCCGCTCGAGAAAAAAAAAAGGTAAACGCGTGAAAGCTCGAGGAGAGAGAGAGAGAGAGAGAGCTTTGAAAGCTCGACTGGCCGGTTGTTGTAGGACGAACGGCGAATGCCTTCATTTAGCTCCCTTTGTCGACGGGGTTCGACTTAAATGTCGATACTGCAGCGGAGCCGCTCTCGCCATTGTTCCAACTTGCTGGCGTCGAATGCCCTCCCATTATATCATTTATAAACGCGCAGCCGAGCAGCAGATAGTTAGGTAGATGCGATAGCTCGTCGATTCGCCCTGGGGAATTTAACTTTGTTTAATTACAAAAGTAGCCTGGCTAATGTCCACTTTCGTGCTGTACCTTATTTTTCCTATAGACGCCGCTGCGTGACTACTTAGTCCGCCGGGTTAAACGCTGACAAATGCTTTATTGTACGTTAAAGCCGATGATCTTCCGCGCTGTCGCGCGGAGTGCTTCGTTTGCGTCGACTACGTAACGACGTTACGTCGAGCAGTGCGCTTAATGAGATTGTATGTCTTTCGCCTGGGCTCTGTCGGGTAAACTCTGACGCTCGATATTTTCATATGAATTTTGGATGCTGTTTGTGGTTCTGATGGAATTTCTGATGGAAAAGAGAGCTGAACTCTCGTTTTTTTAGGTTAGCCGGGCTGAAATTTTTAGGAACGAGCTTTCGGTATGGCTATTTTTTTTTAGTAATTCATTGGCGTTTAGAAAATTTTCTATAACACAATATTTGAAGTGTGATAATGAGCTTGCTGCACTTATGCAACTTAGTAGTTGTTATCAGTTAAATAGGGTATTAATGGTTCATTGGTCAAGACTGAACTGCATTTGCTAAGTTCAGCACAAAGTTTAAGTGCAAACATGAATTTGATTCCACTATATTCAGTTTATGGGCAACCTATGGGTTAAATAAATGTTATTACAAAATAGAAGTTTCATGATATTCCTAATATTCCAGAGAGTATTTTTCTTCAATATTTAAGATTTTCAAAGTCCGAATAAGAGCACTCAAAACTAGGTGCATTTATTTTTACTATATTTTATTTTCGTTGGAAAACATTTACCTTCACAGAAATATTAGTTTATAAATATGATTCCCAAAATATTTTGATGCAGTTTCTTCGCTATTGAAAAAGAAGGAGTGCAATCAAGAGAAAAAGCCCCCGTGTATACATAATTTCAATAATTCGTGGATAAAAAATACGTGTTTTATATTAGACTGTTTTCAATACATCAACAATTCAAGGTCCATTGAACTGAAATTCGAATCAATTAATGTTTTTATACACATCTCTAACTGAATAGAAATACCCCGATACCAACATTCACCGATCAGCGATTAATTTAACGCACCACCACCACCACGTAATTCCTCCAAATCAAGTTCCCCAACAAAACATCGGTGCAAACATCGAAAATTTCCAGCATTATACGCATCTCTCCCCGCGGAGCATCATCCCAGCCGTCTCGACGGCCCGCAAAAAGTGCGAGCCGTTCCGCGCCCGGCGAAAACTAATCTAATTCCATCGTCTGTTGCAACTTGGCAGCCGCTGCCAATTTCCATTTCCAGCCAGCGGCGGCGGCGGCGCGCGAACTGCTCATCCGGCCGGTCAATTTAGCGGCTCTGCGGTCGCGAGATTACGCGCGCACGCGTACACGGGGGGCCGTCGAGTGAACTGCACGCCGGCCGGCGTTGTGTACCGTCTACCCGGGCCGGGGAGCCGGAAGCGTTGTTTAGGCGCACGTATCGCCAGTCAGCGAAGATTAGCACCCCCGCGCAGGCATGACTATGCATGCGGACGGTGCGAATGGCCCTCGCTGACTTCGAAATGCCGCTGAATTATTGGCGGATTTTCTGATTATTGAGTTTTGGGAGGGGAGGTGTTGAGAACCGGGGGAGTTTGGGTTGTTGTGGGTTTTTCAGAGGCGAGGGATGGATTTACGGTGGATGGGGAATTGCGAAACTGTACATATTTGTCAAACATTTTATAAAAATGGTAATAACAATGTGAATTGATTCAATTACCTCGTAAACAGAATTCAGTATTTCGATGGTTTATATTTTCTTCAAAACATTATAAAATAGTTGAAATGTAGCGCAGAAGTTAAAGTTAAGTTTTAAGGCGTCCAATCCGGACAACTGCATTTGTTTGCACGAGTAATTTAGTTAGAACTTTAGAAATTCAACATCGGGAAACTACCATTTGCGAAACTATTTACGAGCCGCTGGGATAATTGTTTCGTCTTATGAAAGTTTGGACAGTTTGGGGAGTTTTGAAGCTCATCATCTCCAAGTACTTACAAAACTGAGCAAAACATTGCGACAAACCGACGAACTATCCTTAAACTTGATTAAATACGTAATGCAAATGAAGGTTAGAAATCCATAATTTATTTTAAGAATCCAAGGACGTTCGATTCAAATATATTTCAATTTTTTTTCTCAATTTTTTTGAATAGTCAAAAATACCTTTTCGAATTTCTCCCTCTTTTTTTCGAAAATTTAATCTAAAAATACAAAAGGTATGTCGAAATCCCTGCATTGCATCAAGAGTTTCGAAAAATTTATCTTAGGGTAGAAGCGCGAAAGCGATATTTTCGAATTTTTTAAATATTTAGTTTAAATGCCACTCGGTGCAATAATTTTTTATCAAAAAACTAAAAATCACTCAATGTGACCGAAAGAACATCAAATATCGCTTTGTTTGAAAGCTGCGCCTGGGAAGAAGAATATCGCGCATAAATAAAACTATGTTTTATATCAAAGCTCTAAATCTCTTTTTTTTTCTTTTACTTTAAAATAAAATTTATGTAGATCATTTGATCTTGTAACGCTCGAGTTTTCTTGACCTTAAAAATATATGGACTCTTTGATTATTTTAAGATGAGAAAAAGGTATTTGCCCGATTTTATTTATTCGATGTTTTAAAAATGTTTCGAAAGATTAAAGCTTTGGACACGTTTGCGATAAATCTGAACAAAATGTAGCATTTAGTATTACAATATTGAACAATTTAGTATCGCAGGCTTTTTCAAAGACACTATAATTTATAAGAGAATCGAATTACTGTTTGATTTCATCTTGAATTTTTTTTTTATATTTTATAAATTTAACGTAAATTACGCAATGACAATTCGATTATTATAATTATAGTTTTATTTAAAGAAGAATTTTACATTAAAACATTCTTGAAAATTTAATCATATTTAGAAGAAACTAATCTACACTGAGAGAAAAAAACGAGTAAGAATTACCATTTTTTTATAGTAACTCAAGATATCGGGTGTACGATTTTAAA